>JAKKIK010002404.1:0-11363 GCA_024500135.1 Heterodera carotae
GTCAATTTTTAAAAAGATGAATTTTTCTGTTATTTCGAACTTCTAAACAAAAAGGTGGCAATTTTTTGAATTGTAATCAAAAACTAAACATTTGAGCAAATGGATCTTTGCTACTGCTGGCAATGGCCAAGGTTAAAGGCAAAAGTTCCCCTAAATTCGCTTAAAAACCCTTATATGTTAGGCAAAATTTTTGTACAAAACTTTTGTTTGAAGATGAAAATAATGAAATTTAAGTGACTTTCAATTGGATTATAGATAAATTTATGAATTAAAATTCTTTGATCGGAAAATAGAGGACACCCCTCCATTTGAAGACCCCCTTTCAATTAAAGACCCCCCTAGCGGGTGATTGAAAAATAGAAGACCCGGGTCTTCAAATAGAGAAAATACGGTATTTGTTCATGTCAGCAGCCCTTACTGCTGACAATCAGTACTCGTGGGTTGATGAGAGTTGTTCACAAAAAGCAAAAATATGCAGTTCGTACAAAATGGCAATTCATACAAAATGCAATTCGTACAAAATGGTCTGTTTCGTACAAAATGGCAGTTCTTACAATTTAAAATAGTAATAAACAATAAATTTTCTATTAGCCAACCATATTCTACAAAATTTGGTAAACTTGGAAGCTCCATGTGCTTAGCATCTACCATCAAGCAAAAGCTAAGCGATTAATCCACTTTTTAAAAAGTTATAAAATAAAACTCATAAAACACATGAAATTCTCAATCAAAGTACATATGTATAGTCTAATTGTCAGATGCAACGACCTTTTTCGTGCTTTTTGTTTTTGTGTAGGTATCTTCTGTTATTCTGCCATTTTTTTAATCTGTGTGATAAAAGTAGGGTTGAGCGGGACAGGGACCGGGTCGGGAAATCCCGGTTTTTTCAGGTTCCGGTCCCGGTACCGGTCTCGGTTTTCGAAAAAAGTCAAGTCCCGGTCCCGGTTCTTAGGTCCCGGCGGGAACCAAACATGCACTGGTAAGAATGGGGTTCTGAGAGCAAAAGTTGAGAGGGAATGTGGAGCAAATGGGAATTTATATTACAATTCCTCCGACAGACAAAAAAAATAGTCAATGGCCGATTGGTTTGTGAGTGTGTTTTACTGGTATGTCTGGTGTGGGTTCAAATCCCTCGGTTTGTAAATTTATTTTTATGACTTTATCTCAATTTTTATGCAGGGAAATACCTATTAAATTTCTCTCATATTTTTTCGAATTTTAAAATTTTTTTTGGGGGTGAAAACAACTCCGTATATGATTTATTTTGAAAATTGCAATTTATAAATGGTATATGGGCATTCATTTTAATACAAATTTTCATAAGAAACCCAAATAAATTCTCAAAATTTTCCCAGCGGCGCCTATCGGCACCGGCTTCTCCTCCACATATTTTTGAAATTTCAAGGAAAATTAGTAGGTTTTTTAGTGCAATTTTCTGTTAATTTTGCTTAATAACTCACAAAAATGTCAAAATTTTCCCATCGGCGCCTACACCGATGGGCCCCCATACTGTTGTCCAATTTACTTAAGATTTAACTAAGCTACCCCTGTTTAAAAAGTTTCAAGTCCAAATACATATTTTTATAAAAATATTGATTTTTTAACAAAATCTGATTAGTTTTTTCAAAAAATTCCGCTCAACTCTTGGTAAAAGTAAAGAATATTGACGTAACGGAATTTGCGGACATATTAGGTATGTCATTAGATTCGACGAGAGAAACCCAAAGGTACAATTTTTCATGCTCTCGCGAACAAAATGACACTTTAAGTTGTGAAAAATTGGTAAGAAATGAGCAGAAAGCAGATAACATCCAATACCTGGAAAATTTGTATCAATCGACAGCTCTCGACGACACAAGTCGATCAGACCAACTCGATCCGAAAGCATCGCCTTCTTTCCAGGCCCGCTTTTCACGAATCCGAAGTCCATTTCATCGAATTCAGAACCCGGGACAAAAAAATGTGGATTTTTTTAAGCCCAAAGGACGCTTTTTCCGTGAAAAATGGCGGAGATCACCAGGAAAATTTACAAGAACAATGTGGTTGGTTGGATGGTGACACATTCGATCACTGAAGAGGGGGAGGGTGGGCGGTCCTATCATCCCGCGTTGTTGCGATGTTCGTCTAGACGTTGTGTACTCGATCAGCAGTTTCTTGCGGCGCACCATTCCGTCTCCCTGGAACCACTCGAGCCGTGCAAAAATAAGTTAATTCATCAAGTGGATTCGGGAAAATTACAATCAAAGACATTTGATCAAATATTGGGTGAAAAATGGGACAAGAAAATGATCAAATTGATCAACGAAATGAACATTGTAGGCATGATAAATTGTAGCATCAATTGGCTCAAATATATGATGAGGACAGTTAGGAAATTGCAAGTGATAAGATGACGAATGGCGCCAAAATCGATGATCAGACTGAAGATTTTGGCATAAATATTGGGCATGGCAATCAAAATGAAAGAATTACGAGAGATCAACAAAGTAAAAGAGAAATTGTTGAAAATTTGATGAAATGAAAAAGATTATAGGAAAAAAGGAAAATTTTGGAAAAAAATGACCCAAACAGCGCAAAAAGGAGCATGCGAAGAATGCGTTTCTTGCTTTTATTTGCTGTTTTGATTTCCGATCGACCAAATGTTCGAATTCATAGGTTAGGGGTTCGGTCAAAAAAGGCCAAATTCGTGTCCAGCGGCTTAGTTTTGGGAAAAAAAATTCTTCATAAATACTTTAAATTGAGAATGGAATTTATGCAAAAAGGAACGCATTCCCAAAAGGAATGGCATAAATTTGAAGCAAAAATGAAGGGAAAAATTGGGGCTAGTCATAAGACAATTTGCAAATGGATGAAGCAATTTGGATTAACAAAGCGAAAGGACAGCAACGAGAAAATTAAAATTGTCCGCAAATTTGAAGAAACGCGGCACAATTATAAACAAATGGGACGAAACTTAACCAAAGAATGGAGGCAATTTGATGAAAAATAGCGTCTAGGGTTCATATCTGTATCAGTCTATATTGAAAATCATTATCCATACAAATACTCTCAGATATTCTGTAATTTTTTTTTAATTTGATTTCGCTGTCAATTATTATTTATTCATAAGATCAATAAATTGATTTTTATATTCTATAACGTTAAAAGATTAATTATGTATTGATTTGATATATTTATTTTACATGTTAAATGCTGTATACATTTAGTTAAATTATTTGTTGTATTACAAAAAATTAAACAAAATTATTTTTTGAATGACTGCGAAAATAAGGAGCCTGATGTTTTATTTTGTTCGCTTCGGATAGCAATTTATTTTAAGTAGAAATACATTTATCTGTTTTAGAAAAATGACAATTTTGACAAGAATGCTAATATTTATCTCAATCATTTCAATTTATTCAATTGGTCAGACGAATTCGGGCAAATTGCTAAAGCTGTCCAAGACATTTGACCAAATATTTGGAGAAGGATGGGACAATGTGGAGAAAATTGATCGTGATCAAATCGACCAAAGTGATATGTTTGTACAAGAAAAATTGCGGCATCAATTTGATGGAATTTTTGATGACGAAAATTGGGATGAAGCCGAAGATGAAGAGGACGAAACAGCGCAAATTGGTGATCCGAGGGAACCAAATAATGATCAGAATGAAGGAAAAGTGACGAATCAGCGAAAAAAAGAAATAATTCGAAAATTTCATGCAATGAAAGAGAATTATAAGCAAAAAGGAGGGCACTCTTCAAAAGAATGGAGTCAAATTGAACAAAGAATAGCAAAAGATTTGAATGTCAGTCGAAATGAAATATTTGCATGGAAAAAGGAATTAGCTTTAAGGGGAAAAAGAGGATCATCATACACAGAGAAGAAACAACGACAAATTGTTGACAAATATATAAAGCTGAAAAAGGAATTTATGCAAAAAGGAAGGCATTCACAAAAGGAATGGAATCAATTCCAAGCAAAAACAAAGGGTAAAATTGGGGTCAGTCATTGGACAATTTCAAAATGGTTGACAAAAATTGGACTAACAAAGCGAAAGGACAGCAATGACAAAATTGAAATTGTCCGTAAATTCGATGAAATGCGACATAATTACAAACAAATTGGACGGCACTCAGCCAAAGAATGGAGACAATTTGAAAGAAAAATAGCGAATGATTTGGGCGTCGGTGTAAGTACAATTTTTACATGGAAGAAACAATTTGGTGACAAAACAGTGGCGGCAGTGGATTTAACCAAAATGAACGATAACAAAAAAAATAAAAGCTTTTTAATCTGATCCAAAAAATTTATTTATATAGTGATAACTTAGCATAAAATTTTTAGCGTTTGCATTAAATACAACATATTTCCTCAAATATAGCCCCGTGAAGGCTCTACGAGCATCTCAATGAGGTGGGAGGCTCTATTCTGGGAGGGGCCCTTATTTCATGGGCGGTGGGCTTTTTTTTAGGGGTTCAAATGTTATAATTAGTTCAAATTTGTGGCTAAAAAAATTAGGAGGCGCATAAATGTGCCGAACAAAATTTATATGCTACAATTCCCATACCAATGTTGTCCTAAAGATATAGCACTTTCAATAATTTACCAAAATTGGGCTATTGCTCTTTATGAGTCCAATCAGAATTTATAAGTCCAATCAATTTTATCAATGAGCAATCAGTTTTTTTCAAGTCTAATATTTCCAAGTCAAACTACTGAATCCAATCGCTAATTGCAGAACATTCACAGTTTTAGACGGGTTATTGGAATCTGATTTCCTTATTGGCTTGTTTTTCCTGTTTGGCGAAATTTACTGAGTTGCGCTTGACCCAAGCCTGTTGCTTCTCGCACATCTTCTCCAATGTCCTGATTTGTTGCTGCGCTTTTCCTGCAGCTTCGATTGTCCTTGCCTTTTGTTGAGTGCACAAATATTTTTGGAGCCGAAAGGTTGTTCGATAACCTTCGCTTTGGCTAACGTTGACAGATAAACCTGTAAATCCTCCACAACCGTTGTATTTGACTTTTCACCGTCTGCTGTTAGCTTGGCTAAAATTCGCTGGCGCAGAACGGAGTCAGGTTGTGATTTCAGTGCCGTCAGCAACATCAGACAATGGAACTGCTCCTTCTTTAACTAGTCAATTTTGAAATCTTGCAAAAGTTTTCTGTGCCGTCGATTGAGTTCGAGTGAAAAGCTTCTCAAGCTTTTTGATGATCGCCTCAAAGCCGAAATCAGTCACTGCAGCAGGCAGTACAGAGCGACCGCAATTTTTTGCTTAATTTTTTCATTAGGCACTTTTGTTAAGATTCCAGCAGCTGGCGCAGCTCCACGGTTTGTGAGAAATTGCGCAATTTGGTCGGATTGTTGTTGCGCAGCTGCTGCTCCGCCAACATTTGGATTAGTTGTTCCATGACCGGATTTTGCTGTGCCATTTGTAGTTAAACCGCTCCTAGCGGACTTTTCAGTTCGCCAAGAACGTACTTCGTTTTTGCGTAACTTGAACTCACGATAACTGCACTAAGCAGTCTTTTTGTTGAAATAGTTGTTATTCACTTGCAGTGAATAAATAAGCACAAGCGCTGGTCCGTCTGAAGATTGTTTGTCGTTGTTGACAACTTGAACAAGTTCGAAATGACGAGGCGTCGCCAATTTGCTACGCCCCCAAACAATATTTTATTCGGAATAAAATGGACAATGGCGAACAAAGTATTTGATTGGGAAAAAGAAGTGTCAACAAATGAGAAGAGAATGATAATGGCAGTTGTACAAAATGGCAGTTCGTACAATTTAAAATGGTAATGAACAAAATAACTTTTATTTGGACTCATAAAGTTCCTCAAACTCAGTTGTATATTAGAGTAAAAATTAGAAAGCAAAAAATTCTCTGCAAAAATAAAAAATCATTGAACTGCGACCGGTCAAATTATTCTTTACTGCCGTTAAAAATCATTTTCACAAAATTTAACCATTCAAAGTCTTCCGACCTTGGCAACTATTTCCCGTAAGAAGTTCGCTATTCTAAATATTCCAATATTTACTATTAATTTATTTTTTCATTTATCTAAAAGTTTCAATGGCATTTTTTTTATCTTTTCTATGGCCCATGATTTTTTGATCAGAGGAAAACGCTCTCTTGCATCATTTTTGATCAGCATGTACAACTTGTTCTCCTAAACGCTTTGTAACACGCCATACGATTTTTACAATCGGAAGAGCTAAAAATTAAAATATATAACAAATATTAAATTAACGATATAATTGTCAATACGATAATTGTTTGTTCAAGGTCCCCTGCCATTGAGTTACAATCCCGGTTCACGAAATTTCTGTACAAGCCCGTATCTAGAAAAGATTTTCGGGAGGGGGATGAGTATGAAAATTTTTTTTAAATTTAATTTACATACCTAATTTTCGATTTTTTTTTACATTTCATATAAATATTTTGGGCAATTTTTGCCAGCTCTTAGTCATTGTTTTTTCTAATTTTCTTAAAGAAAAAAACGCTTAAATTTTAAAAAAGGCGGTCCCTACCGGCACAGCCGGAAAATTCCATATATAGAAGCTTCTTCGAAAAAAATATCGAGAAAATGCAACTAGTAGATTTATGGGAAATTAGAGCAAAAAATTAATTTTTTTAAAGCAACATTTGGAGAAATTTTCGACTTTCGGTTTCGGTTTTCTCGGTTTTTTTGCTTTCGGGTTTCCGATCTGATTTTCGGTAGGGTTTCGGTTTTCGGTTTTTTTACTTTCGGTGGTAGCACAATTATTTACAACGGCATTTCTAACCGGTATGACATACCTACGTTTAATAATTATTGTATAAAAAACGATTTTCATTGTCGAAGTTACCTTACTTTCGAATTATCGAAATTATCCCGGATCCACGGGTACGCTCTCTGCTGAATACCATACATTCCACTATCAATTTGGGCACACCAATTGGTTAAAATATTTAAAATTGTCCAACTCACCAATCAATTTGGGTAATCAATTTGTTAGCTTTTAAAGCGAGAAAATTGTTAGGAAAAGGGTAAATTAGAATATTATTTTTTTGATCGAATCGGGTAAAATTTTGTTTAATTACCAATTTAATAATTCAGTTTAGAAGAATGAATTTTCTGAAGCTATTATTATTGGCACCAATATTCGCAAATTATTCATTTGGTCAGACGGATTCTGGCAAATTGCTAAAGCTGTCTAAGACATTTGACCAAATATTTGGACAAGGATGGGACAAAATGGCGGAAATTGATCGTGATCAAATCGACCGAGCTAATCATTTTTTACAAGAAAAATTGCGGCATCAATTTGATGAGATGTTTGATGATGCAAATAGGGATGATGCCGAAAATGAAGAGGACGAAACGGCACGAATTGGTGATCAGATGGAGGAAGAGTTTGGAATAACAAATATTGGACATGGTGATCAGAATGAAGGAAAAGTGACGAATCAGCGAAAAAGAGAAATAATTCGAAAATTTCATGCAATGAAAGAGAATTATAAGCAAAAAGGAGGGCAATCTTCAAAAGAATGGAATCAAATTGAACGAAGAATAGCAAAAAGTTTGAATGTCAGTCAAAGAAAAATATTTGCATGGAAAAAGGAATTAGCTCTAAGTGGAAAAGATCTAGAGAAGCAAAAACGTCAAATTGTTAACAAATATATAAAACTGAAAAAAGAATTTATGCAAAAAGGAAGGCATGCAACGGCAGAATGGCGTCAATTTCAAGCAAAAATAAGGGGCAAAATTGGGGTCAGTCAAAAGACAATTTATAAATGGATAAAGCATTTTGGCATTAACATAACCAGTCGAAAGGATACAAACGACAAAATTGAAATTGTCCGTCAATTTGACGCAATGCGACACAATTACAAACAAATTGGACGGCATTCAGCCAAAGAATGGATAAAATTTGAACGAAAAATAGCGAATGAAATGGGCGTCGGTTACAGTTCAATTTATAGATGGAAGAACAAGTTTGGTGGCAAAACTGCGGTGGCTTCAACGAATGAACACAAAAAACAATAGGAACGAAAAGCGACCTTTGGACAAACTCAAATCACCACAAAACAAAGAATTTTTGATCGGGTCAAAAATACGATGCTTTAAATTTTTTGATCATTTTCACACTTTTCTTCATCATAAAGAGATAAGCAGTTTGTGCAATTTTTTGCTTGCATACAAAAATTTTGGTCGTCAATTTTTGGTAGTAAAAATTGAAGCACAAAAAATATGTGTAATAATTAATAATCAAATAAAAATCAAATAAAATTATTTTTTAAGAATTAGTGTCATAGAGCTTATGATTTTGGGTATTTAAATCATAGAGGTTTATACAATCCCCGTCGTCCCAAATCTTTATATATTTGAGCCCAACTTGAAATCAAATGTCCATCGTTTTGGCCATTTGTCACAGTGACAAATGGACAAACCATTGAAATTCTTTAATCTTTTGCAGTTAAATGTTTGTTGTCAAATCACTGTTATTTTTCTGATTTTGGTCACAATTCTTGGCGCATCGTTTTGCGACATTTTGGGCCGTCAGCAAAGTTCGAGTGCCAAGGGTTACCTGACTTTTGATACACACAAGCGTAAATGCCAAAAGAACAGATTTTTCGTAATCCGCAATTAAATGCTCTCTATCCTCAATAATTTTTCATTTCTCTAAATGATCAATGGCATTTTTTTCATCTTTTCTCTGGCGCCCATCGATTTTTTTTTGATCAGTGTAAAACGCCTTCTTCTTCTTCCATCATTTTTGATCAGCAAGTACAACTTGTTTTCCCATATGATTTGCAACATTTCAAACGATTTTTACAATCGAAGGGACTAAAAATTAAAATTTATGTTTATAACAGGGATGGAACCGGATGCCGAAAATGAAAGTACGGACGGAATCCGGAATTCTAGACCCAAAAAAGTCCCGAATTCCGAAATCCGGCATCCGGTTCCAACCCTGGTATATGTATAACAAAAATTTAAACTAAGATATAGTTTGTCAGTACAATGGTTGTTGCCCCGACTATTTACTTACAAGCCAGGTGTTCGACATTTCTGTACAGGCCCGTATCCAGAAAATTTTCGGGGGGGGGTGGGTTTGTTTCGGGTGGAGGGGAAGGAGAATTGGGCAAATTTCCCAAATTTTCCTTTCTTTTGCTGGGGAAAAAGCCAATTTTTTCTATTTCGGTGGGGGAGGAGGGATAGATTCTAGTGCTGCGGCCGAAATTTCGGTTTCGCTTTTTTCGGGTTTTTTGGTTTTCGGTTTCGGATTTCGGGTCTGAATTTCTGTTTCAAGTTTCGGTTTTCGGTTTTTTTCACTTTCGCCGCACCTCTAATAGATTCCCACCTTGCCCTCCCCCCCCCCCCCCGTTGGATACGGACCTGTTTCTGTACCTCTCCGTAACCCATGGCATGGTTATCCCTTCCCTACATACCCTCAACGATATTTTTGAAAAATATAAAAAAATCAATTTAGGTAAGCCCAGTCCCGATAGGCCATCTTCAATACTTTTCGGGATGGAACAGAAATTCCGAACAGATATGTCTACCATCAGAATCCCCGGATGCCGACCTGGCCAATGCCATTTAACTTACTTGAATTTTGCCAAGCAATTCTCAAAAGCGCCACGCTTCATCACAGTTTTGGCACCAACTAAAAGTTAAGTTAACATTGTCGGGAATAAATGTGGAGATTAATGATCACAGCCCTAATAATAATTAAAAAAGCGAAACTGAAAAAAATGAAAAATTCTAAATTGTTCGATAATGACCGAAAAAACCGAAAAAATCAGTAAAAAATAAAGTCTTTCTCGAATAATTACCCTCATATGTGGTCAGCAGCGTGCCAATTAAAAACAGCACCAAAATGAAGTTTACAAATTTGAACATTTTAAAATATTCTAAATGATTAATAAGAAAATTAAATTTATGCTTCAACTTGAAAAAAATGGATGATTACCTAACTTGACCGAGTAGGGATTTTGGGAATTTTATTAAATCAGATGAAAATTATTTAGGCATACTGTGGTGATCATGAATTTTGCAGTTTTAATTTCTGCTCCAGGGCGGGTACCCGATAGTAGTGATGCACTGAAATAGAAAAAACCCGGAAAATAAAACCAAAAGACATGAAAAAACCGAAATCGAGATTTCGTGTTCATCACTACCCGATACCCTGCATATTCGGGCAACACCTTTTAATTTTAAAATACTCTAAATGATTAGCAAGAAATTGAATTTATGTTAAAAAAAAATATGGATTACCTAATTTGACCAAGTAGGTAGTGAATTTGGCAATCTATTCAATCGAAAATTATTTAGGATCCTGAGGTGATTATGCATTTTGCAATTTTAATTTCCGTGGTCCCCGGTATTAGTGATGCACCGAAATGGAAAAAAACCCGAAAACCAAAATTAAAGCCAAAAACCGAAAAAAGACCGAAACCGAAATTTCGGGTACATCACTACCCGATTTCTGTTCCAGGTCGGGTCCCCGATAGTATTATGCACCGAAAGGGAAAAAACCCTGATTACCGAAACCAAAAGTCTAAAAAGCCGACTCAGCCTCCTGGGCCCCCGACTTCCGACACCGTTACATTCTTGCCCGGGGCTCTTAACCAGAGTTAAATTTTTCACAAAAGCCGGGACCGAGACTAATAGCCCCGGTGAAAAAAGCGGGAAACCAGGGTCCTAAACCAATTTATTTAAATGAATAAATAAAAATTAAAATAGGTACCTATTTAATTAACGTGCAATACATTCATCAACAATTGTAGGCCACTTAAATATTTATTTATGCATTTTTTTATTTTGTCCATTTAATTCGCCGATTGGGAATTGCATATTTAGCGTCAGCAGAGCGCCGGGAGATGTCATCAATTACATATATTTTCTTCGCTGCCATCAACAAATCGACGACGCCTACGGACTAATAAACCCTTTCAATTTGCCGTCCGTCGCCCAATTTTTATTTATTTGTTATTTGTTTGTTACTAATAGAATTTAAAATCATTGTCGTTTTGTGCAATTTTTTGCTTACAAAAAACACCCCCAGCAGCAGCAGCACAAATTTTGGTCGTCCATTTTTTTTTTTTGCTATAAATAATTAATAATCAAAAATGTCATTTTTAGTAAAAAAAAAATTAAATTGGAAACTATGGAAAAAAAATTTCAAAAAGTTAGGTTAGTAATTGTTCTCTATGCCACCCTATACTCTTGCTGCTGGTCAAGCCCGTAACCAGAAAAAATTTTAGGGGGGGGGAATCGACAAATTTTTTCAAATTTTTGGTTTCGGGGGGGGGGGGGGGGGCATCGGGAAAAATTTTTTCTTTTTTGGGGGTGAAAGGGATATTTTTTCCTTTTTTTTTGTTTCTCTGGGGGG
>JAKKIK010002405.1:0-11360 GCA_024500135.1 Heterodera carotae
GAAATTACTCGGTGTCGAATTTGTAGTGTCTAAATTACTTAGTGTCGAAAATACTCAGTGTCGAAATTACTTGGTGTCGATATTACCGGACACGATTTGTCCTTATTTTGAGGGTTCAAATCTTACAAATTTTAAATGTCCTTATTTGCAGGATTTGTCTTTATTTCAGCTCTTTGTCCTTATTTTTGTAAATTCCAGGGAAAATTCTGAATTTATGGCTATTTTTGAAATAAAATGGTTTTTTGAAACGAATTTACACGAAAATCTTGACAAGATTCACTCAAATATCCAAAAAAATTTTCCCCGGCGGTGCTTTCCTGATCAATTCCTTTTAACACGATTTCTGCTTTTTGGTCTTATTTTGTGTCTTATTTTTGTGAGCCCAAAGAAATCCCGATTTTTGGCTTCAAAACATTTTTCAATTTTTGCCTTCGAAAGTGAAAATAAGATGAAAAAAGGACCAAATTTTGTTAACAAATCCAGTCACTTTTTTCCAAAATTTCCCGGCGGAGCCTATTGGCACCACCGCCCCCCCCCACTTCAAAGAAAATAGTATCTGTAGTGATAAGTAAGACGCAAAAAAGCGTAGCAAATCTGTTAACAAATGCCGATTTTATTGAATAAAATGCGAAATTAAGCCTCAAAACAATGTTTTAAAAAACGTTCTTATTTTGGACCCAAAATCTTATTTTCACCTTTGTTTTCTTATTTCAGAAAATTTTTAAGAAAAACGCCAGCACGGTCAAAATATTGTCTGGTTTTATTCTCATCTTTAAAATTTAGTCGTTGATTGTTTTTAATCGCAACTACATACAGACTTTGAGCTGATTTCAAGTGAACTTAATTTTCAGAAGTTCTTGTCAAGCAAGAAGTCTTGAGTTAGCAGCGATCCCAAGTCGTCCCCCCCACCCGATCCACATTTCAATAATTTCAATAATTTCCGAATAAATCTGGATTTGTGTTATGAATTTTTAAAAGTTTGTTCATCTGTTTGATATATCTAGCAGATGTCAACTTTTTTTGTAATTCACAGGGATCGGCTTGGATTTTTTTCGCTTTTATTGCTATAAGATAACGCTTTAATCCGTTTTAAGTTAGCACAGCTTATACTAACGAGAGATAAAAAAATTCGAAATCTGAGTTCATTATATTGGGATTGAACACATTTGGTTCCGATGCATAAATAGAGGCTTAAAATTGCGAAAAATCATATCTTTTAAATATTTTATTCGTAAAAGAATGAACAAAATTCTCATCTTAGTGCTCATTTTCTGTGCATTGGGCATTGTCGTCTCGTCCTCATCATTTGGTATGAATGTGTTTGGCAAAACATAAAATGGAAAAAATGGAAAAGAGCAAATTTATTATTTTGACGCTCATTTTATGAATGAAGCCTCCGAATTCAAATGTAACTACCTAAAACACGAAAAATATCTATAAGGAACATGAATTCTAATTTTATGGGAATAAAATGACAGAAAAAAGGTTTAATTTTCAAGCAAAAAGCTATTATTACACTCAAAAATTGTAACAAAAAATCCACAATTGTTTTAGGGAATTTGTTTCGCAAAACGAAATCAAAGAAAAAAAAACTCATCGAGCAGGGAGCAAAATCAGAGAAACAGAGGCGGACGCAACAGAAATCGCGGATTTGGCAGATCGAACAGTTATTCGTCAATGGGCACCGGTGGATATGGCCACTCGAACGGCTTCTCACCGATGGGCACCGGTGGATATGCCCGCTCGAACAGCTTCCCGTCGATGGGATCGAATACCGGATATTATGGGTACGGCATGTATTAGGGCAGAAACAAATACTGAGACGACAGTCCTGGGTTACACATGATGTCATTTCATATTACTGTTGCACAACCTGAACAATTAATCATGCATAAAATGACTCAAATAAATTTAAAGAAGGGTCAGAAAAAGTCCCTTCCATAATATTTAATTCCTTTGCGCAATGTCTCTCAACTTTTTGGCATTATCTACAGTCAGGTGGTCGATCAGTTGTTCCTTGCTGCTCATAGTGCTAGTATAATAGAACCATTTGTTGCAGCAGCAGGTGAAGCAAATTCATCCGTAACCGAGGCAACATAATTTAAATGTAATGTTATTATTTTTAATAAATTAAAATTTGAGTTATTTGGCATGGATGGATCTCGTCTCAAATCTTGCTTTTTCGCGCTTTTTGGCTGTCTCGCGCTCATCTCGCATTCTCGTCTTGCGTGGCGCAAGAATGCGAACTTACACCCCTAAAGATTGAGTTTTTGGACTATAAAAATTAGTGGGCCAATTTCAGTTTTCCAAATTCTGCTCAACTCATAGCGAAAGTTCCCAAGAGAAACAAGCGAATTGAGTTGCCATTTAATTTTGACTGGCATTACAACTCCATCAATAAGTTCAGACCCAACCCAAACGAGAACAAATTCATCTATGCATTTGCAGTGAATGAATTTCGCGCACTTTTTATCGTGCAAACTTTTAAATGCCAATTTGTTACCACTTCTTGCGATGGTTTTTTTTGTTCAGCAATGTCAATTTTTGAATTATTTTTCCTTTATAAAAAATTCAAGCAAATTTTTGAAAAGACCATTATTCTCAAAAAAGTGATCAGTGGTCCTATACATATTCAGGCAACGATTCTTCACTAAAATTCTGTCTCTTGATAAAGACTTGACAGAATCTTGGTACCGGATCTTGGTCTCAAGAAAACAAGATTGAAAACGACCGGATACGGAATCTTGGTGATTTGGGATTTTCCGATCCGGTCCGGTGAATTTGAAGATCTCTAACCCTAGTTGTTACTTTGTTAATAAATTTTGTATTGAAAATTCGTTCAAAAATTGTCGAATTTCTTTGAATCTCCATGCATTTGCTAAAGGTTCTTTGCAATTTCAAAAATTTCACTAAAATCCGGATTAATCCCTGCCTTACATACATAGGTACCCGGTGTCGGTTTAAAATATTGGGAGGATTTTGGCCGGATATTATTATGGAAACGGTTTTTCCCAGGCTTTACATTATTAAAAAAAATATCAATTCAAAGATTATTTATTAGGCCGGACATACAAATACAACAGCAGATTATTCAACAAATGGAGTTTTGACTAGATATTTATGTATTTGCCGATTTTAAACACCCATCCGATGGATTGGCTTCTTCGACTATTCACTTATCATTTCAGCAGAAAATGCATTTGACCAGAGCAATCACAGCGGCGACGACCAAAACAATGCCAATCAGCGCAATCGTAACAATAAGCCAAGTCGAAAGGTGAAGGCAACAATCGAAAATTGAAAAGAAAATTATATATACATAAATTAATAATCAGTTGCAATTTAGTTAAAGTGGGCCCTCAGACAGAAGAAGGTATGACTGACAAATTGTCGATACGTTTGACCATCAGTTCCCAACCGGAGCAGGTCGCCCCCCCCCCCCCGCGTCGTTTCCCCTCCCCCCCCCCCCAATCATTTCTCACCCATTGGCTACCGGTGCGAAAATTGAACGGTCTGGATTCGAACTGGACTAAGAAGTGCATGTCTATCGAAATTGTATTTCTAAAATTTGTTTGTAATATCCAACCAGTGTTAAGCGTCCCACAGCACTCGTAGTGATGGAACGCGGACGATTCACCGCCTAAAACGAACGGGAAACATTGAATATGGTAAAATGTTATATACATTAATATGCTATTTATTGTTATTTAACAATACATATGCATTAAAAGAGCCCAATACTCACAGATTGTGCCAACACAAACTCTGCTCAGGTCGACAGGGGCATCCGACGCGCAGGGCAAGAAAAATTGGACCAGAAAAGCGAAGAAAAACGGAATAGAAACCGGTGTGAAAAAGCGAATGAAGGCCGAAAACATTTTTGTTTGGTAGCTTCAATATATAGAAGTATTGCACCTGGAAATATACACAACCTTGATTCAAATTCGAACAAAAAGTCGAAGCAAAAATTGATATTTTTTTAATTTGCAAAATCATCAGATTTCGATCACTACCTGATTTGAAACCAAGTCGTGGGTACCCGATATAAAACAAACATTGGTGAGTTTTAACAAATATGGAATAAAACATTTAAAATCCGAAAAGTACGGGGTGCGGTTTTACATTACTTCGAACAAGTCTGTATCTGCCATTTTAATTTCGAAAAGTAGGTTGAATGTTTTAACATATTCGTTATTAACATTGTAAACGGAAATATAGACTTGTTCGAAACACTAAAATCATATCCCGAAAACA
This sequence comes from Heterodera carotae, assembly GCA_024500135.1. NCBI lineage: Eukaryota > Metazoa > Nematoda > Chromadorea > Rhabditida > Heteroderidae > Heterodera > Heterodera carotae. The sequence goes on from JAKKIK010002405.1 coordinate 4,255, forward strand.
ACTCGAAGTTTAGATGTTTTAGAAAACTACTTGTTTGGCAATGTTGGTTAAAACTCACCAATGTTCGTTTAATATCGGTACCCGATTAGAAATCGGGTGAACTAATTATTCTTGTTCGAATTCGGAATACATGATGAAAAATCTCTTAAACACAAAACAATTATGCAAAATCGAAGTTTGCGATGAAATGAAAAAGAGGAATGAAAAGGAGAAGAGGATTTGATGAAAAGGAAACAGTGAAAATGAAAGAAACTTTTGTTGGGATGAAGAACATTGAAGCCACTCTAACAATAAGCACGAGAGGCCGCGTCCTTCGTCGATGGCGCAATCGATCGACGCCTACAAAAATTTTGTAAAGGAATGAATGAATGAGATGGGAATGATGGAATATATTCTATTCTCAACCTGCCGCTGAAGGTGGGACGGAAGATGCGATATGGAAATGAAGGATTGTGTTTGTTGTTGAAGCGAAAGGGAGAGAAATACCCCCGCCCCCCCCCCCCATTCCACCATGCCAATTCGATTTGAATGAGTCAAATCGACGACAGATAAAAGGTTTTTTCTTGGTCTGGAGATGACGGTCCGCAAATGGCTTAGTCAGTACGCCGCCGCATACAATCAAGCAAAAACAAGTTGGCACACTGTAGAAAAAATAATTTTGAATCGTAAATTGTCATAAATACTATCATTTTAGTTGCGTAAAGCCCGAAATTAATTTGTCTGTTTAAATTTACTGATGAGATCGTGCTTTCGATTTTTTATTATTAAAATGAACAATGGTAAAAAATGTTGGCATTCGAAAATTTTCTCTATTTAGAAAATGGATCATTAATTATTCATCTTATCAACTATGAACCATTTCTTCGTCGGCTTGTCACACTTAAGCGAACCCTTAAAGAAATATAAAAAAGTTACAGTTAATTTGACTAATTTTATGTCTTACGGCGAAAGCGATGACCATTTAAAGGGTTGCCATTGTTGGGATTGTTGTTGGTGCCTCCGGGGCAATGTGTGGACTCTCTGCCGAGGGTTGCGCACCAAGCGGTCTCAACGGGTAACCCGGCCAAGCCTAAAGCGATTTTTTCAATTTTTAGGTTTGTAGTAATTAAAATGGTACCAATAAGGCCGCATTCGACGGCCGAATGCAAAGAGCACAGAGCGATCAGCAAAAGAAAGGCAATGAAACGAATGGGAGACATTGCCAAGATTTAGAAAAAGTGGAAGTGAGTGAAAAAGTGAGTGGCATCATTGGCTTTTTATAGTGTTGCCATCAACCCCCGTTCAATGTGCCTGTCAAACCCAAATGATTGATTATGTGCAATATAAAAGAACATTAATTTAAAATCAAAATGAAGTTCCGCCCCAGAGGGCTTAAACTTCTTATAGAATAATAACCAGTTTTTATTATATGAGAGGCAAACTAAGAAACAAAAACGCCTTCACTCTAACCATAAATACATTTCCTTTATTCTATAAATGTTTAGAATAAAATGTTGCCAAACAAAACTTTAAATTGTACGAAATTCAAACATAATTCTTATTACATTAAAATTCATTATCAATAAATTTTCTGAAAGTGAAATTGAATTTAAATTGACTTAAAACTTACTGATTGAAGACAAACAAAGGACCAAAAATCCATTAACATTAACACGCATTTTTCTATTTCAAATCACAATTTTAGCAAAATGCAATTAATTATTATTATTTTTTCAATGGCTTCGAAAAGTAACGAATTCTCTCATTAACACATCGCAAACTGGTCTATTTATTACAACGCATAATATAATCTTAACTGCAAAATGAATTTTATAAGCAAAAAAATAAAATAAAAAATAAAAGTAAGAAATAAATTGAGAAGGGAGGTTTCAGTGGCGATTAATCAAAATTTGCCTGGCGAGGCCAACTTCAAAATGGCCAAAAAATATGTGACAATAAGTTAAGAAAAAATTAATTTTTTTTTTACCTTATTTATACTTTTTATTCAATGCTGAAATTATTTTTAATAAACTATAAAAGGCAATGATGCCATTCACTTTTCACTCACTTCCACTTCCTTGCAAAGTCTCGTCCTTTCCCACATTATTTTCCTAACTCTTGGCAATGTCTCCCATTCGTTTCATTGCCTTTCTTTTGCTGATCGCTTTGTGTTCTTTGCATTCGGCCGTCGAATGCGGCATTATTGGTACCATTTTAATTACAACAAACCTAAAATTCAAAAATCGCTTTAGGCGGGCTTGGGTTACCCGTTGAGACCGCTTGGTGCGCAACCCTCGGCAGAGAGTCCACACATTGCCCCGGAGGCACCAACAACAATGGCAACAATGGCAACAATTATAATGGTGGTGCCCCTGGCGGTTACAATGGCGGCTACAATGGCCATCGCCTTTGATGTAAGTTTTGCAAAATCTTTTTTTATTCACGTACTCATTAATAGAAATGAAATTTAAATATGCAAAGCAAAATTATTTTATTTAACTACTTTAATTATTTTTATTTCTATTTTTTTAGGATTCGCTTGATACGCGGCAAGCCAATGAAATGGAAAATGACATTTGCTGACAACTGAGCCAAATTGATAAAAAGAATAACTCAAATTTATAGTATTCGATTTTTATTTCTTTTTAAATAAAAGTATTAACAGTTACATTAATCTGTACAACAAAATTTTTAGGTCATAATAATCAAAACATTATTTACTTTAAGAAGTATTTTTAGCAAAAGATAATCCAGCAAAATAAGAATTAAAAAATCGCATAAGGCATACTTTTGTCTTATTTAAGGACATTTGCTTTTTCTTGCTCTTCTTTTAATTTATTAAAAAGCGAATATATTTTATATTTTGGTTCACATTTAAATATCTAACGTCATTTTCGTATGAGAATTATTAATTTGTGAAAAGCGCAAAAAGCAGTTGGGTAAACTTTGTGATCTTTTGAACACAAATAGAAATGCTGAGAAGGAACTTTATGAACGAACGAAACCGTGCTTTAACAAGAAAAAAGGTAAATCAAGCAGCCCATGGATTATTATTGTTTAATCCCTTTAAGAATGGCCATTTTTGGATTCATTTAGAGTTAATTTTTCTTTGAGAAATAATGCAATTTTATTTGATATTTTAATTTCAGAGTGTTTAATAAAAATCCACAAATGTCTATTGCCAATTCAATTTGGGCCACTTTTGCACTAATTTTGCAAATTAATGCTTTGTGCACTTTTCCTTTTTCGTTAAAAAGGACTTTTGTTTTTTCTACTAAAAGAATTGTGTCGGTAAGAAGCACATAATTATTCTTCTTTCTTGACAATTCTCATAATTTTTGTTTTGCTTTAATTTCATTTACCTTTGAAAATTTGTTAAAGCATTTGATTTCAAAAGCTTCTTTAAATCCATTCGTTAATTTAGTCGACCGATTTTCACTATCGCACTTTAATCGGCGCTGCATCTCTTCGCAAAGGCCCATGCAATGTGAAGAACCGCAGAATGGCATATATGCTTTTGTTGGCGGACGGAGTGACACTGAAAAATGCCATTTTGGACCTTCCGGGAATGGGCATTTATTGCGAAGGCAATTGCATTCTCCAAAACATATTGTACGTGTCAAAATAACCATCTTTTTAACTATTAATATAAAATTAAGCTACAAAAGATTATGTTACCATGCCGCTGGGTTCGGCTTCAAAAATGGACGAAAAGGTATTTCGTACACTTACAAAGTCATTGGAGGGGCCGGCATGGGTTCACCGGATAAGGTGAAAAGCAAATCAAAATTGAATTATTTGATTGTTAATTAATTTTAAAATAACAATATTAAGCAATAATTTAGTACTTCACACAATCCGGGCATGGCACGACCATAATCAATGGATTTTGCAGTGCGGGTAATCCGAGAGAAACAATGTTAAATTTTTAGAATAAATTACTAAAAAAATATTTAAAAAATTAATTTTAAGGCAAATTTGGAAAATTATTCTGTTCTTGTGGCAACTGTCCCCATCAGTGCCAAAGAAAAGTGCAAATCTCCAATATTTTATTGACGGGGCCTGGCCTTGCAATCGCATGTAAGATTAATTAATTAATTGTTTAGGCCTTTTTTAATGGAATTTTAAGCTCTAAATGCCAACTACAGAGACAAAATTTCTCTAGCAAATGTCACATTGTTTGGACAAAAATCGAAAAGGACAAAGATTTCCTACGGCTGTCAAGTACAGTAATTAAATTATTTTTAAATCCCATTTTAAATTGGCAAAATAAATAAATTTTCCACTTTAGGAATATAATGCCCTCACTTATATGAGCTTAACATTGAGACCAATTGCAAGTTACGCGGCCAATCAATTTGCAAGAGGCAAATCGTGCACATTCAGCAAATGGAACATTAAAATTGCCAATTAATAAATAAATAAACGGACGGACGGGTCATTTGCCGTGAAGTGAATGCCAAAGCCACCAAACTGAACAAAATGAAAATGAATGCAAAAACACTCCATTTCAATTCAACCAAAAATGAATGTTCATATTTTATTGTATTATGGTGATGATCTTTGACAGGTCATTATTGCCTCTGCAGATTCGGGGACTAAGCCAAATGTTAGTATTTTAGGAATCTCAACACCAATCAATCGCATAATTTATATTTTTAAATATTTCTTTTGAAATAGATACTTTTATTTTTATTTGAGACATAAAAAAGTAAAAAAGCTTGGAATTTTGTGAGTGATTGCATAAAAATAGGTAATTTTTTTTTCTCTTTCATTCATTGACCAATGTGAATGAGTGATTGAATGCCATGCGATTTCGCTTTTAGGCCCCCGCGCCGCACAATCCGTCGCCCTTTTCCTCCTCCTCCCTCCGGCAGCACGATTTGTTCTCACGCAAGCAGCGTTCACTGATGCACATGCTGAACTCCTTCACGCTGCTGCTGCTGCTGTCTTTTTGTTCATGTTTATTCTGTTTTGGTTGTTCTCCGTGCACTGCTAGCAGCGGCTGAATTGTCACGCAACGTGCGCCTTTTGTGCGCAGCAGCAATTGCAATGCGTGGATCAGCCGCTGTAGCGCTGCTTCTAACGAAGGGGACGCCCTTCCATGGGATGGCATTGAATTGTTGTCGATGCTTACATGCAGGAAAACGTCGAATTTGTGGCCAGGCCACTTGCTGTAAATGTGCAAATGGGTACAACTGATGTTTGGGAACTGAAAAAGCGGGGATCATTCCAAAATGATTTCGGGTTATTGATTGACTTATTTAATTTACATACATAATGCATATGTTGCACCCGATTTGCAAAATCACCCAATTTCTAATCGGGTACTCGATTTGAAACGAACAAAGATGAGCAGTTTTGACAAACATGAATAAAACTTTTAAAACCCGAAAGCAAGTGCGGGATGCGGTATTGAAATGTTCGGATAAACGTTTTTAACTGAAATCTTACAGATTGTTGGATACAGTGTAAAATCACGGATTTTTTTAATCCCATATTGCAATGTTCGTCAAAATAAATTATTTTTCTTTCTTTTTTCTTTACGGATTTTTTTTTCTTTGATTATTTTTGTTCATTTATTACTTTGTGCTCAATTTCAGCTTTGAGCTGATCCTCTCTTACTCCTTTTGGCACATCACACAACAAATAAGGCACATTTTGTTTGACTGCAAAGAAACAAAAAATTAATTTTTGTTTTTTCCAAATAAGGAAAAACAACGCTAAATTTTTTTTAATAATTGCGCACAGAGGGGAAGCACAACAATTGAAAGCAGCACACACATCCCGGCGCCCAAGTAACGGTCCAAAGTCGAGATCAATTCGTCAGTTCCAGGGCTAAATTCGTTATCTTTGGATTAAGTTTCTATAAATTCAATATGATATTTACTGTAATAGTACTTTTCTAAATACCGTACCTGAAATAATGATTGGTGACCACCAACAAAATTGTGGCTAATGGGGCACCAAAGTGAAGAAAATATCGGCGCGATGTAGAAATGTCGGGGACTGCCATTTTGTGGGATGCAAAAAACAGTGGTGACTTAACGATCAAATTGAGTCCGACAGTGGCCAGAAAAGGGACCGAAAAATGAGAGGACGAATTGGCACAAGTTATTGCCTAAAAGAACACAAGAAATTGGCATTAAGTTTTGGTGGAATTTAAATTCTGGCCCAATTTCATAAGCCAATAAGTGAATGAGTGGTGCTTCACCTCGACCGCATGAGTGAAATTGACGAATATGAGCGCCTCAAAGACAGTGCACGCGACGATTAACAGGAAAGGTGTTGTCTCGCATTTTGCCACATTGTTTTCCTGGAATTTTTTGCAAAATCTTTGTCCTGATTTTTAAAACTGCAAAATTTGCGACCATTGCACTTCCTAAATTCTTTATCCCGATAGGATGCTAAAAAAGAATTAATTTGCAATAAATATTCATTCAAAAAATATTTTTTAAAGTAATTTGTTATTTTGTTCTAAATGGCATTCTTTGATTGAATTTTTCCAACGAAAACCTTAATTTTGGTTAGGTCGGTTTTCGACACTTTCGGTTTTCCGTTTTGAGCTTAAACAACCCTACTTAATACCTATGCACTTTAAACACGTACACATACATTGAACAGCCATTTGTGCGCTCCTACAGTGTCCGCTTTTATGATCAGCAACATTACGGTGTCGAACATTGACAGACCGCCCAAGTGACTGTGGTTGTACAAAATGGCTACCAATTGGGCCAAGAATAGCGCGAACAGGGCCATATATGCCACTTTGTGAACGGCCCCAATTGGCGTCGTATTAACGCCCACATTTTTTTTGGTCGGTGGGCCAGCAGACTTTGTCAATTCAATTTCCAATGGCATTGCTATTGCTGTGTTTGGCATCAATTTTTGAATGGTCATTTATTCAATTAAGAGGAATTTGGTGTAAAATGTAATTTTATTTACCTATTTTATCATCGATTGACAGGAAAACGGGTACTTATGGGTTTTGCCACCCCCCCTGAAAATTTTTTTTTTTAAATTTTTTTCCAAAGTAATTTTAAGCGCTGAACACGAATCTGATGTTTATTTGAGGTTGCCACGTATTTTACGTGAGTTACGTGAAAATTTACGTGTAAAATTTCAAA
>JAKKIK010002406.1:0-11359 GCA_024500135.1 Heterodera carotae
TTAATGACGGATTTTACACGCAAAAAGGAGCATGCGAAGACGGAGCAAGTAGTGGGGCGCCCGAGCGAGCGAAGGGTTGCGAGCGCCTGGTTAATCGGGCCGGCAACCCGGAGCGAGCGAGCGTGCGGCGCCCCACCTACTGGCCGCCGTAGTCGAGTGTGCGCTGGTTTTTAGCGCAATAGCTTGTCATTGCTTTCTAGTAATGCGTTTCTTGCTTCTTTTGCTGTTTTGGTCCCTGGTACTGAAATGTCCATTTTTCACTAGGACTCAGTTGGCCAGTGTTCAGATGGCTTCAAACCGGGTTGAATCTGATCGAGATTGATTTGTCTCGTCGAGAGCTGTCGATTGATACCAAATTTGCCATGAATTGAATGTGTTGGGCCGATTTTTGGTCATTTCTTACCCATTTTTCACGACTTTTAACCGGTTCAAAAACCGGTTTAAAGGTCGAGCGACAAAAAACTTTTAATTATTCTATCGTTTTTAGCACCTAAGGAAACCTATAAAAGTGGTTTTAGGTGATTTGGAGTCTGGGCCCTATGATTAATATTTTCCGGGTTATGATCTTGGCAAGAATGTAAATATTCCTTAACAAAAATGCAATAAAAAAGAAAAATGCATCCCTAAAGATGGTTTAAAAGTGTCCGGCTAGGCATTTCGAGCGTGGTCGAGTGGTTTGTGCTTACGTTTTGAAGGAAAATGTGTATGGGTTCGAAATTTCTTTGACTTTCTCTGCAATTTAAAAATCAATTTTGACATTCTTCTCTTTTCTTGATTTTTTTTAATCTTTTTCGAGCTAAAGCTTGAATTCTTTTGAAGAACTAATGGGAGGAAAATTATGAAAAGAACTGCTACAAGTGAAAAAAAAAAATTTAACCCTTAAAAAAGCACATTTCTAACTTTTTTTACAACCCTGTGCCGGGCCCGGCGATTTGAAAAACAGGGTTCACAGGGTTGGAAGCGGCCGGGCCCGGAACCCGGTTGTTTTTGAAAAAATCAGCACGGCCCGGCCCTGTGGATTTGAAAATCTCTAACTCGTGAGAAATATGTCGCAAATGACGATATTGTTGAATAAATGCGAGATTAAGCCTTAAAACAATTAAAAAATGTTCTTAATTGGATCTAAAAATCTTATTTTTGACCTGTGATGTTTTTATTTCAAGAAATTTTCGATGGCAGCCCTGGTTTAGAATGGTTTCCGCACAAAAATTTTTGATTGTTCTATCGTTTTCAGCACCGAAGGAAACCTATAAAAGTGGTTTTAGGTGATTTGGAGTCTGGTCCCTATGATTAATATTTTCCGTATTCAAAACTGGTTTCCTTTGAATTCCAAAAATAATAAAAAACTGAAATTGACCAAATATTCGAAATAAGACCAATGCGACTTCCTAATTCTCTAATTCAGACCGAGTAAAATCTTTTTGACATATTACACACTGTTCCGAAGACTTTGTTCTCCTATATACTGCAATGCTTCACAATAGTGAACAAAACCCTTTGCATAAATACTCCTACCAAATACCGGGCCAGGAACGCTCTTACAATTATTCGGTGCCCGCTGAAGAGTTTCAACAAAAGGTGATTTTTATATTGTCTCCGCCATTCTCAGCTAAATTGGGACCAATTAAAATTTTTTAAAATTCTTAATAGGAGCACAATAATGTAACAAATGGATATTTTCCCGGTAACGGCGAAGCGGCACTTTCGCAGCACTTAGATAACATTGTCAAATTGGACGATTTGATCTGTGTTCGCTGCAACGAGGGCTTTACTCTAAACGAGCAAATCGTTAACTCGGGTGGTCAAGTGTGGCACGCCGAATGTTTTGTGTAAGTCCGATTTTTTCAAAATTTGCAGATTTTTAAATTTTTACAGGCAAAAATTCGAAAAATACAATGAATTTAATTTTATAATTTTTTATTTTTAAGTAAGAAAAACTCGTTTTTTAGGGATGCATTTTTTAAAAATTGAAAAATCGATTCTTAGGGGTGCTTTTTCGATTTTTATTGCATTTTTGTTAAGCAATTTTCCCCAAAACCTGAAAATATTTACCAAAAAACCCGAAATATGTAACATGTAAAAATATTTAAATAAAAGTCCCAACTTTTAAAAGCAAATGCAAAAAAGAAGTTGTTTTTCTTACTAATTAGAATACGTAAATCCAGGAAAAAAATGTATTTACATATTTTTGGCAGCCCTGCTAATGACATATAATACTATATGTCCGCAAATTCCGATACGTCAGTATTCCTTACTTTTACCTAATTTTATGACGTCCCACCCATTTAATAACAATTAACAAATTTAATGGGAATAGTCACATAAAATGATAAATAGACCAGTTTTATATTAAAATTTAAAAGGACGCGTAAAATGCCATGGGACGCATAAAACCGACCAGAGCCAAATTTTTAATCAGCATTAAAATCAATCAGTAAAGGCACAGTGTTGTGATGCAATTCTCTTTTTATTTATTCCGTTTAAGTTGTGTCCAGTGTTTTCAGCCGTTTTCTGATGGAATTTATTTCGAATTTGAGGGTCGGAAGTATTGCGAGCACGACTTCCATGTTTTGTACGCGCCCTGTTGTAATAAATGCAGTGAGTCCTTCAAAATTATCAAACTTTAATGATATTTGTATTGTTTGATCGCACATCAAAACTTAATTTTTATAAAGTCATAAAATGCACATCAAAACTTAATTTTTATAAAGTCATAAAATGTGAATCCATATTCGAGATCAACGACCACGAAAACCTTGGAAACATGTTTTATGATTTTATATTAAAAAATCCCTAGAAACATAATTTTCAAGGAAAAAAAAATAAATTTTTTGAAAAAGGGGGGCCCCTATCTATAGTATTACCAAAATATAACTCGGTTCATTTTTTTCGCCGGTAGATAAAAAAGAAACCCATTGGTTTTCTCTTGTTGAGACGAATCTAATTATATGCAATACAACTAACTACAATATAATTTCCGATACTGTATCCTTCACTTTTACCTAACAATAAGTGTTGGTTTTTGGTGACGTGACCATTATCAGTATTATTCTATCTCTACTACAATTTAATAGGTATTTATGCAGCCGGGGGGGGGGGGGGGTCGCAAAAAAGCAGCTGTTTTAGAGGGTTTTCGTGTTCGCTGATTACGAATTCGACAATTATTTCATGTAATTCCGAGTCCCAGACTTTAATTCGGACTAAAAGTTGAAGATCAAATATAAATCAAATTCACTTAAGATGTTAATATTTTAATTAGCATGGAAGAACTACAAAACCTATTTAGGTTTCCGTGAAATTTATACTACAAGGTTTCGAAAAATAATTTCGTGAAACGAAATCCCCGTTTTTTTGAAATCTGGGTAAGGATAATTGACAAGGACCTTAATATTACAATAGATCATGAATTCCCCGCATTTCGTGAAAATCCCCGAAATGTATTCTAGAATCATGATCAGCGACCCCGAAAAGAGGACATGAAAAATAAAAATTTGGAATCCGGTGGCGACTACCAGCACACCACTAGCAACCATTTCACACACAATCTCATTTTTTTTCTGTGATTTGTCAGATGAATTCATAATCGGCCGAGTGATCAAGGCAATGAACGCCAATTGGCACCCGGAATGCTTTACCTGCGAGCTCTGCAACAAACAATTGGCGGATGTCGGTTTTCTGCGAAATGCCGGCAGGTGGGTGACACTATGCCGTACTAATTAAGACGGACGAATTCGTCTGTTTAGGGCACTTTGTCGTGAATGTAATGAGGCGGAAAAAGCGGCAGGTACCGGCAAATACGTGTGCCACAAGTGCAGAGCAATCATTGAGGATGGAAATCACATCAAATTCCGCGGAGACAGTTACCACCCTTACCACTTCAACTGCAAAAGGTGCGATAACGAACTGACGGACGACGCGCGAGAGATCGGCGGAGCGCTTTACTGCCTGAGATGCCACGATTTGGTAGGAAAGGGAATAAATGAGGGCACAGAGGCGGTTTGACAACGAAAATGTTGAGCACACATTAAAAGGGTGGATAAAATGACTCCATACGTTGTACGACCCGTCCAGAAGGGGAAATAGCTATCAAGGGGAAATTTGGCGAATTTAAATGCGCTGATAAGAAAAGTTTATTTAATGGGGAAAAATTGAAAAATTTTATTAAGGCGTTTGAGGGCGGGTTGGTAGGTGCTGCCGACTTAAAGTTACGAAGCCTAAACGGCCGTGCTTGGACAAAATATGTTAACAAATCACTTCATTTTGACTGAAATTTTTCGGCACCGCCGGGCACCCGCCTAAACCCGGGAACAGACTCCATTTTATCGCTTCCTTGCCGTTTGTGGCTTATTGTTAGTATTGGCTTCTTTACCATGAAAATGGTAGAAAAGTTACGACACATGGCCATACGATTGCGGTTTAAAAGTCTTCAGAGCGCAAGCAAACCCATAAAGAGCACACATAACTCTTTTGGAGAGTCATCATATGTGGAATATTTTTTAGATTTATGCTTTTAAGTTGTGGCTGCTTAAACAAGGGATTTCCTCTTTCTTGGTGTATTGGTCGTTTGTTTCAGATGGGAATTCCGATTTGTGGCGCTTGTCACCGTCCCATTGAGGAGAGAGTGGTGACGGCATTGGGAAAGCAATGGCACGTCGAAGTAAGTGTGACATAAGCATGATCCATTTCAGGGTTTGTTCATTCAGCACTTTGTTTGCGCTGTGTGTGAAAAGCCGTTTCTTGGCCATAAACATTACGAAAGAAAAGGGTTGGCGTATTGTGAGCAACACTTCCATTTGGTCATTACAGCTATTAATTATTATATTATTCATATATATTTATTGTTCATTAGTTGTACGGCCATCTCTGCTTTAAATGTGGAAATCCCTGCGGGGGAGAAGTTTATCAAGCACTTGGCAAAACCTGGTGTGTCAAGTGTTTCTCCTGCTCACTTTGCGACAAGAAAATGGACCAAAAGTGCGCGGTTCATATTTATAAATATGATTCATATTGGGCAATGGTTAAAAATTGTGGTTTTCTCTGTAAAAAGTCAGGAATTAGTAGAGATCGTCAGAGCTTTAAAAACCCGAGATGGGAACGGAGTTTGCTCTAAATGACCAAAATCCCCGTTTTACCCCCGCCCCCATGCCCGGAGTAGGATGTAACTGTTTTAATCTAATTGTTAATTTCAATGGAAAATACTAGGGTTGAGTTGAGCCCGGTTGCACTGCAAATGGGATGTGGGGATGTCGTTAAATGACTTTCTACGACTCACTGCATTTGAAGAATTTCTCCTTTTTTCGATTTTCCCAAGTTTTGAGCCCAAACAGATTAAAAAAAAACTTGGGGCTTTATGGTTATTGTCCTCAGGCTTTTTTCAGAGAAACCAATTCTTAACCATACTCCATTAGGATTTATGTTTCGTTTATTTGGGTAATTTTACCTATAGGACGAAGTTTTACGAATTCGACATGAAGCCAGCGTGCAAAAAATGCTACGACCGATTTCCAACTGAACTGAAGAAAAGAATAAGCGATAATTTAAAGGAGAGAGAGGCGGAAACACTGCGGCGAAGATCCGCCAGTCCCGCGCAGCATCAAAAATCAAAATCGCCGGGATTAAAATGAGCATTTCTGCCCTGAAAATTCGCAAAGTGCGAGGATTTTGGAACCATTTGCCATCACAGAGAACGCTTTAACTGCCTTCGGCCTTTTGCTATGAGTGCCTCCATAAAAATGATTGCTTTTGAGCCCATCCACCAAAACATTTCCCCAATAGCGTAAACCCTTGGCTATTCCTTCCATGTGCAACATTTGTTTATTCATTATTGTTGGGTGGAATAATGTGAAAAGAAAATCAAATGTGAAAAGAAAATCAATGAACGAAAAAAAGCAAAAAAAAAAAAGGAGCGAGGGGAGAAAAGTAAAGGGAAGACATAGAGAAGGAAAGGTTCGCTGTCACAACTGTCCGCGAATGCAATTTGGGGGGGGGGGCGGGGTGGGGGGGGGGCGCATGGGACGGAACTCGTTGCTGCAGAAAGAGCACATGCGGTTACATGACAACTTGCCGACTCGCCGATGGAAAAAAAAACTAAAAAAGATAAAATTTCCAAAACAATATACAAAAATTGAATTATCTCCGATTGATAATGAAATTCAAAAAAAATTTGCCCCAAATTTGTAACATAATTATAGGTTCAAAACTTTGATATTAATAACTTTACTAATAACTTTTTTTATGGACAGAGTAAAAATCTGAAAAAATTCATGATAATATAACTTAATACTGGTCAAAAAAGGTAATTGCCCCAAGTTGATCAGACGTCTCCATGGAGATCCGGAAACCCCAAAACGGGGAATTTCGGGAAAAAATTACCGAGGGCCTGTGTAAATTTTTTTGAAAAAAGGGGGGCAACCATCCATAGTATTACCAAAATGAGTGCCGGACAGAAAGCTAACACAATTGTCTACAACATACCAAACTAAATAAGGGATTGTGGACCAAAAATTCAAGCAAAATTATTACATATCATTTTTTAAAGATGGCAGAAGAAGCTGAGGTCGACGAAGAGCTTATCGAACTTCTCAGGGAAACAGATCTTCTCAAGTTCCAGACAATGATGATTTTTGACAAACAGCTGACCAGAATCGAGCATTTTCAGGACGTTACTGATGCCGAACTTACGGTTGGTTACTTTATTTATAGTGAGGATCTGGGTAATAGTCTCTTTGTACCCCCGCCCACATTTTTGAAAAAAAATTTTCCAAGTTTTAAAAAATCGTAAAAACATGTTCTTAGGGGTTTCTAAGGGTGCTGATCCCGAACCCGACATCTATCTATTTCGCCTAAGTTCGAACCACGGACCAGAATTCGAACAAAAAGTCGAAAATTAACTAAATTTTCGAAATATTTCAAGTGTATAAACCAACAGCCAAGAATGCCCATTTAAATTTTCGTATTTTTGTTCGAATTCTGGTCCGGCGTTCGAACTTAGACGAAATAGATGTTATGACCCATAATAATCAGTGGAGATAAAAATTCCGTTGTCGGTCGCACAGATCACTAGGATAAATTGTTAGTGAGAAATTTTTTAATAGTTTAATGAAATAAGTAAAGGAAATGTTCAATTTTCCTATAAAATTTTCTTTTTTTTTATATAAATTTCCTCCCCTTAATGGAGAAAATTTTTTATCTGCCCCCCTCCCCTCCTTAAATACTTCCTGGCTTCAGATTCAATTTCTTTGTGTTTTATCCCTCAAATTCATGTTCAAAACTATTAAATTTTCCTCTGGACCTCAATGCTTAAGGGCTGCCACAAATTCACTGGTGGGATTGTTCAATTTGCCTTTTAGTCTTATGGTCTTTCTGAACCGGCGGTTCGTCGTCTTCGTAATGCCATTGACAGAAAAAGGAAAAAACGAACAAAAATTTTTGGAGGAGCGAAGCGGGAAAGAGCATTGGTTCGATTAAAGAGAGAAGCAGCCCAAATCGACCAAAATGGCCTGGAATTTCCCTCGACGATTTATTTGATACCAAAAAGCGAGGTCCGAAGCGTAACCATTTGAGATGAAAACGCCTCTTCTCTCTATGTTCAGATTCATCTGCATGAAACGCTTGGAGAGGGAAACTTTTCAGTAGTAAAACGAGCGATTTGGGAGCGCGCAGATGGAACAAAAATGCAATGCGCGGTGAAGATTCTGCATGAAATGTCCGAGACAATTCGTCAGGATTTGGTCTCTGAAATTTCGTCGATGCAACATTTGCGTCATCAAAACCTTGTCCAACTGTTCGGTGTTGTCTTTTCCGACCAAATTTTGATGGTCACCGAATGTTGCGAGGGCGGATCGCTTCTGAACAGAGTCCGAAGTCAAAGCAAGCCGCGCCTTTTGGTCACAACACTCCTCAATTACGCCCTTCAAATCGCCAACGGAATGGGCTTTTTGGAGTCCCGCAAATGCCTTCACCGGGACTTGGCCGCTCGCAATGTCCTCTTAACGCACGAAGAGCAGGTTATCCGTGCATTAGAGATCTTAGGACTCGGAATGATTGAAGCGCTTTTATTTAGGTTGTCAAAATTTGTGACTTTGGACTGACAAAAGTTCTAAAGGACAACGAACGCCTTTACATCATGAAAGAACCGAAAAAAATACCTTTTTCTTGGTGAGTATTCGGCCATTAAAAATTGGATACGGAAACGATTGAGTCGCTCGCTGCAGTTCTTTACCAGTCAACCCCAGCAAACTTGAGGACGGGCAGGGCACTAACTAACTCCCCTTGGCCGTTCCTTTTCTTTACGACGACTCCAATTGTTTCGCTTGTCTTTTTATCCGTTATCCCCTAAGGTCACCGCCAGAAAGCTTACGGTTTTGTGAATTTTCCCACAAGTCAGGTTTGCCCTTTCATTTGTTTATTCTTTCGACGTTTTTTTTTTGTCTGATTGTTCTCTCTTCAGATGTTTGGGCATTTGGCGTCACTCTTTGGGAACTTTTCACTTTTGGCGAAGAGCCTTGGGCCGGCCATCGAGCAGCCGAAGTACACATAACAATGCCAATATATCTTCAACCTGCTTTTTTGACATCCCTTCCTCCTTTTTCCCCGATGCCTACCGCTTGAGCAATTTTATTTTAGGTACTTCAATTAATTGAAGCGGGTCACAGATTGCGCATACCGGACTTTTGTCCAACCGAAATCTACGACATAATGAAACTTTGCTGGCACGAGGATGCCGAAAAGCGACCAAAATTTTCTCACTTGCGCACTTTGCTGATTGATGTTCGGATAATCCGATTGGATTTTTAATTGTGTTCCTTTCTTAGTGCAAATTTATGGCTATGATTTGTCGTGTGCAAAATGTTGCAACCTCCAAGGGACAATTGACTTTTTCGGTTGGTGACCAATTACTTTTGATCGGCCAGAGGGACGACGACATTTGGTTTGGACAATCTGTGATCAGTCGAAGTTTGGGCAATTTCCCGCGAAATAAAGTTGCGATGAAAAGTACGATTTATCAGTCTCAAATGGTGAACAGAGAAGCGAATTCGCCTGGTCAGAAAGGAGAGATTTCGCGTCCCATCGCTGGTGAGCAGACACACACTGATACGACTGGGCCTTTGTTTTGTGAAAGATCAGATTTTTGGGGTTTGTCAAGGGCATAGACTAGCCCTCCCCCCTCGAACCGGAAAAATTTTTCTGTTAACAGTAACGAAGTAGTATGAAAATGTTGACCAGTTTCTTAACAAATTCCATTAAAAATAAAAATTTCCATCCCTTCTAAAAATAAACTGACTGGTACGAGCAAAAAAAAAAAAAAAGTATATGCATTGAGGGCTTATGGAAAAAAGAAAGCAATATATTTGTTTAGGGGTTTGAATTTAAAGTGCTTAAGGCTCCTTCATTCACACTGGTCACGGAGACATTCGTGAGCACAAATGCTGGGGTCATGTTGACCATATCGATGAAATTTATTTGAAGAACCCCTTCACTGCACCAAACACAGGGTAAATTTACAAATGGCTTTGATTCAAAGTTGACTCTGTTTTAGGGTCGCTGATATTGCCTCACAGAAAGTGGCCATTGTGCCGTCACTTTTGATGGTTGACCAACAGCACAAATGGGACGATCCCTCTGCTGCTTCTTTCGACGGTGTTTGGCATAATGTCCAAAATGTCATTTTGTCTCTGCCACTTTCAGTTTTTGACCGTTCGCAAAGTGCTGCAAAATTACACTGCGAAGAAGAAAAATATTTGACAATTGGCAGCCGGAACGGTGCGCCACTTTCAGCGAATAGTGAACAGAATTTGCATCGACATTCGACAGCCATCGAATGGCTTTCCGACGGACTGACATTGGGCCAAGCGGATCCATCACTGACTAGCCAAAAGAGGGGTCAACAGATCGCAAAGAGGCAAATTCCTTTGGCGCCACCGCCACATCAGCCAAATTTAAAACCCCCGCCGGACAATGGCAGAGGCATTGATGTTGCAAAAACGAGTGTGACCTTTACCAGCCTTACACTTAATTCATGGATTAATTACGCCACATTTTAAGGGTACGACAGCGCAATTTCCATCCCTCGGCCCAATCGCTTTTCGACCAATCGGTAAATGTTTTGTGGACATAAATCTGGATATTTAATTGTTCCTTTTCAGTCTAACGCCGCCTGCTGGGAAATCATTCGTTGGCAGTGGCGATCGATGTCCGCTAACGACGGCGGCATTTTTAGAATCCAAAATGACCGCAGTTTCGTCGATGCCATCGATGATTTCACCTATGATCAGCGATAAAATAACAGCTAATGCCAAAAACAATCTTTTTCCGGCAAAGCTGCAACGGCCAACTTCGACGCATTCGCTGAATTGTGAAGAAATATCTCAAAAAACAGTGAAAAGCAATGATGATCCATTTTTTGTAACAAATCATGGGGTGGTCAATGTGAATGCTGTCCAATTGTTTGACATTTAGGTGAAAGATGATGTCAAAACTTTGGCTTCAAAGCTACGCTACAATGATGTACACAAAGCTAGAGAATTTTTCGAGTTGCAAAAAATCGCTTCGAAAACCGAGCTTTTGTCGGCAGAAGGTACTGCGAATCAATTCAATTTGGACGAAATGCGACAACGGCGGAACGCCAATGGCAATGTTGCCGTTGTTCAGCCATTTCTATGTAGCAGAATCAGTTCTGAGAAGGAGAAGGGCACACTGTCTGCAGTTACTACGCTTTTGCCGAAACATTCGAATGGCACAAAAAGCGTCGGCTCTGTGCTGCCTCCGCCATCGGAGCTTTTGTTGTCCGGCCTTGGCCATTCATCTCAAATGGTATCCTCCGGCCATTTGCCGTGTCCGCCTTTGTTTGACATTTCGGGTAAAGCGTTTTCACTTGCATTTGATTTACATAATTGTTTTTTTCAGAGCACCACGGTGTGGGGGTTGTTGGAGGAGGAGAAGGAACGTTTGTCGGTTCGTCTGCCGCTGACGGCCCGTCCATTCGCTACGGAACAAATGGCATCCCTATTCTGAAGCCCGTCCCTGTACCATCAACATATTTTGACATGAAAAAATATCAGTCAAATCGGCAAAGAAGTGCCAAAAACGTCGAGGGGCAAAAGGAGACAGTGACCATCTCACTGAGTGAGCTGGACACCGACGCTCTGATAAACAGGGTCAAGGCCAAAGCCGACTTTGCAAGGTTCATCCAAATTTTATGGCAGGGGCGGCGAAAGGGGATTTTTTCATTCAATCAGCCGCCTTTCGGAGCAGGTCGTTTCCCCCCCCCCCCCCCCCCCCCTTTCCCCCCCCCCCCCCCGTTCCCCCCCCCCCCCCCCCCGTCCCCCCCCGCCCCTTCCCCCCCCCCCCCCCCCCCCCC
>JAKKIK010002407.1:0-11356 GCA_024500135.1 Heterodera carotae
CAGCACTGAAACGGCAACGCACTGAACCGGCGGCACTGAAACGGCAGCACTGAAACGGCAGCACTGAAACGGCGGCACTGAAACGTCCTGCTCCGTATTATATGTATTTTTATTCATCTTTTTTTATTGATTTTTAAAAATTGTGAGTTTGAACTCGTTTTTTTATAGAGCCTCCTTTTTTATTATTTTTGACCTCAATTTTCATTTTTTTTTGTCGTTTCCATTTTATTAATTTACTTCATTCTATTTTCTTGAAGAAATCCATTTTGCAATTAACGAAATTTCAAGACAAAATTTTTTCATTATTGGATTCTTGAATTAGTTTAATCCCTGATTAAATGATTTCAAATAGATTTGCACTTTAAATTTCTATTTAATTTTGATGACCAAACCGCCCCCAGCCAATTAATCCCGATAGCACATACATAAAATTAGGTACGTACAATTATTACATTTTTTCATTTTTTTAAGTTTAATTTTAATGGTAACGCCAACAAAAACAACAACAAAACGGCGTGTTCGAGTTGTTATTGAGGACGAAGAAGAGGAAAGTGCCAACAATAATGCTGCAACTGTGCCACGAGTAATTCACAGTAGCAGCAGCGAAGAAGCTGATGAGGTGCAAGTTGTGTTGGATTGGAATTAAATTAAATAGATAAGTGCCAATCGACGCGTATTTTTATACCCAGGTATAATTAAGCACAAGCTTCGCGATGGTGCGCCCAAATTACCATTTTTGAATTTTCCTTTTTTTTTTTTGCATAGCTTTGAAATTCTTTGCTCTTGGGTCTTTGGGGTAACGATAAACAGAATGGCTGGCGTCTTTTGTGACGCCGCCGAGTCGACATATATCGCACCTTGTCTATGGATTCATTAAGGTGTTAATCAAATATTTAGTAATTTTTTACACAAAATTGGGACCCATTTTAATTTTTTATTAATCTACAATCATATGTGTGCCACATTTAGAATGATGATGATGTTGGTCAGCCAAAGTCGTGTTCATCCTCCTCCTCCGAATCTCTTCCCAGGACACCAATCAAAGCAACTACACAAATGCAGCGGATGGTTCGCTACCAAAACAGTTATTACCAGGTTCTTTTATGGTTACTATTTTTATCTTCAAAATTGTTTGAGCCTGTGTCGGGGGGCATAGTTCCTACTTGTCGATGGACAACTCGCCTACCGAAGGAGACAACTCGCCGATTTCTTTTGAAACTATATGCAAGCAAATCTAGAATAACTTATGCTTTTACACTGAAAAAAAAACTTCTTATTTTTGAATCTCTTAACTAAAACTATTCATAGTTATTAAACATGAAGATCTTTCGAATGATATAAAGCGTAGAAATTAGCAGACAATAAGAAGTTATAGCCAAAAAAAATTGGCCCATCTGCGAGTTGTTCTTCGGCGAGTTGTCCTTCGTCGAGTTGTCCATTGGCGAGTAGGGGTTGACACAGTGCCGGGTAAGCAGGCACATAATCAGGGGGGGTGTTAATTTTTCTCCAACAAAAGGAATAAAAGTTTTGAGGCCCCTCCCCCGCCTCCCCGAAACCCCCCGAAACCAACCCCCGGCCCCCTTTCCGAAAATTTTGGTAAAAAAGTTCCATCAACGGGAGGAAACATGGAACGGGTACTACTAACTTGATGGGGAAAATTACCTCTGGTCACGAGCCTGGTTCAAATGCACTTAATTTCCTGGCTGAGGCGCTGACAGCTTTATTTTTTTATACATTTTCCAATTTCAAAACATCTAACTTAAAAATTGTTCTATTTTTAAGGACTATTACGACGACGAACGGTTGGTCGGTGCCTCTGATGATGATGATGAGGAAGCTAATTTTATTGTACCCGACAATGAAGTTGAGCAAGAGAGCAGCAGCAGTAATGGTATGCAACTAGGAATAAGATGTTCAACCAAAATTCGAAATGACAAAAATGGATACTTTTAATCGATTATGGAACCAACTTTGGGTTACGCAGAATTGCAAAAACCGCACGCAAAAATTATTTTGGAAGCATAAATGCCACAATTTGAGTCAAAATGACTTCAAATATTCTTAGCGCCAGAAGGATTCATTTTCCTTTCGGCGCTTTGCAGTTCTTTTAACTTTTGCAGTGGGAATGATATTCTGTGTGCCCTTTGTTGATTAAAAAAAAATATTGGATTACATACTTTTTACTTTTCGCATTAATGTGACCATTTCGACTTTTTAAGAGAGTGCATCGGATAGTGATAGAGCGTCAGGGAGCACAGGTGCCAGCGAAGGAGAGGAGGGCGAAGAAGAAATCATTGGGCGTCGAAAGAACAATGCGAAGATGCCGGGCAAACGGAATAAAAACTCCAAAGTGCAGCAGATAAGTGTTCGAGTCAGTGAGCGCATTCAACAGAAGAGTGCAGAGAAAGCGGAGATGGAGTCTGCATTGAAGCGGCGCAGACAGCGGAGAGACAGATCAGGGTAAAACAATATAAAGTTAGAGTAGGAGAGTTAGACGGCGGCAAATTACAGGGGATTTGGCTTAAATTAGCTGCTTACGGGTCCCCATTTTTGGGGTTGCATAATCGGGATTGAAAAAAAATGGCAGAGATAATCTATCTTTTTTTAGAGGCGCAAACTGCGGTCCCAGTGGGGATGAAAGCGATAATACGTCTGCTGCTTCCGAAAAAGAAGCCACTTTATCTATCCCATCGACATCCTCCGACAATGATCATTTGAGCGATTTCATTGTTGACGATGATGAACAGCCGGGGAGGTGTTAGTCGAAATTTTTACTAATCCTGACGGATCGGATTTTTGGATCGGAGAGGGGATGATGATAAATGGGTTTGAGTCCAGTCCTGAAGCATAAAGTGGAATTCTAAAAATTACAAGAACAAGAATTTAAAGAATGGATTTATGGTAATTCATACATTGAAAGTTTTATCGCCATAGCCTTTTTTCAATTTGCCAATTGGGGTGGAGGTGAAATTGAAGTGGAATTGTCTCTACTTAATTCAGTAACCTAAAATAGGACAAGAAATGCTGCAGAAAGCAGCAGAGATGGAGTTGAGGCCGCCAGCAGTTCGGCAAGGAACAGAACAGCAAATAGAGGAAAGGCAGCACCAGCGGTGGAAGACAACAATAATACCACGACGGCGGCGGACGACGAAGCCGCCGAGCGGCTGCGCCAACGACGGCTTCCGCTCCGTGGTAATTTAATTTGGCGTTTTATTGATAAACGATGCAAATTTTTTGAGACGGTGATGTCCCGACATTTGCTCTGGCCAAACAACCTTTTGGGCCAAAACTTTTTATCAGACATCCAACTTGCTTTTCATAGCCCTAAACACAGAGAATTTGAATGAAACCTTTTCGACCGTCCACGCAAATGTCGGAGAGCTTTTATGTCTAGTTGGAAGGGCTTATTTCTTATACTAGTACTTGGTAGTTCCAGATCCTCTCCCAACATTGTGAGACAATCTCCCCCCCCCCCCCCAAAAAAAAAGAAAACATTTAATTTTATTTTCTAAATAGGGAGACACCATCGATGACCTTTTTATAGTCACATTTTTAGAAATGACAACCACTGAGCACATTATTCAATTGGCCGATAATGAGAAACTTTGGACCTTTCTGGACGATGAATTAGTCCTCCGTGTTTCGCGCATTGATCACTGCTCGGCGATTGACCAAGGCTATCCGTCCAACGTACTTTGCCAGTTCTTCAAGGCTGGTTTCTTTTCAAATTTTTGTGTGTAAATTTTTCTCCACGCCTTTAGTATTTTTGGATTATAAAACGAGCCCCGGGTTTGGGAAATTTTCAGGGTTTATAGTTTGTCTTTATGTCTTTGGCACCCCGGGCAACTACCCCTCAAAACCTAAAACTCCTCTACAAAAATAATACAATTAGATTATTTTCGGCACTTCTTATGTTTTCCTCGAAAAATGGCGCTGATACGCCCACTGTGTGCAAAGCCCCGTAATCAGAAAAAAGGGATTTGAATCCCGTTTCATCCGGTCCCGGTGTAATTTTGAAATTCTGATCTCGGGACTAGTTAAACGGGTTTATTAGACTTGCGAATTGCATCTTAATAACGTACGTTTGGGTGGATAAATGTGTCGCCGCTTCAGATTTTATTGGAAAACGATGCCAACACAAAAGTTGAGCTGCACGCCTGGTGGCATCAACAGGCTCGCATCGAAGGCGAACTTCAAATTGGAAAAGTGTGTTTGAGACCCGAGTTTCAGTTTCTCTTAAACTAACGGATAAATTTTTGAAAATAGCTCTCATGCATTATAATTTAATTTTGTTTAAGTGTGTAAGCTAATATTAAGCGGAAGGGGAAAACTATTAAAATTTAGGTGTACGCCTTCTACGCACTTCAACTGTTTGCGGTTGCTCCATGCCGTGCCAAATTCAATGAAGGGAATGTTCCATTTGTGCTTTCTTTTAACAATGAGACTGAAATTGAAGAATGCCGAATTGTCCCATTCGTCGAAGATGGAAAATGAAATGTTCGGGTTTCGAAAATTTCCATTTTACTTAAAATTGTGAACAATCTACAAAATATTTATTTTATTCGAATTCGGCTAGCCGATATCGAATTGTACATTGGCTGACGAACATTGCCAAGCAGGGGGTTAAAAGACTCGAACTTCATAACTTAGTGCGGGTATGAATCTAAACATAATTTTAAACAAATGGAACATGTTCAATTATAAAAAAACGACAATGCAGACTTTTTTGAAACCGCATCTTGAAATTATCATCCCAATTCGAGAGTCAAATTCGAAATCGGTTACTTATATACAATGCTGAATTTGCAATTTCACTATGCGAAATTTTACTGTAATAACCACTAATGATAAATTTTGATAATCTTCAGCAGCAGGTGAACGCGGCGCGGCGGTATTTAAACGGTCTAAATTTCGAACCAAATAAAAAAAACTGAATATTAGGAGGTAGAAAATTTTTCGGGACCAATGATCTAGATTTTGCCAAAACTTTGTCATTTAAAAATTTTTTATTATAGAGCAAAGTCTCTGCCCTTTTCAGAATAAAAACGTAAGATAAACGAAAAATAACAAATGAAACAAGGACATTGCAATTAGGGTTCAGCGGGACCGGGGTGGGAAATCCCGGTTTTCAGCTCCCGGTCTCGGTTTTCAAAAAGCCAAGTCCCGGTCCCGGCGGGATCGGGACTAAACATGCACTGGTAAGAATGGGGATTTGAATGCAAAAGTTGCGTTCGAATCCCACGTTGTCAAATTATTTTTATGGCTTAACCTTCCATTTTTTTTTATTCAGGAGAATAAATATTAAATTTCTCTCACATCTTTTCGACTTATTAAAATTATTTTGGAGTGAAAATATTTCCTAATAAAATTAAATTTTAAAATTAGAATTTATAATGATTTATGGGAGTCATAACAAATTAACATAAGAAACCCAACTAAATTCTCAAAATTTTCCCGGCGGCGCCTATCCCTCCACATAATTGCAGTGTATTTTCCGACATAAAATGAAAATTTCAGGGAAAATTAGGATGTTTAGTGCAATTTTTTTTTGTTAATTTTGCTTAATAAACTCACTAAAAATGTCAAAATTTTCCCACCGGCGCCTATCGGCACCGATGGGCCCCCTCCCCCTTCTCTATTTTGTTTAGGATTTACCTATTCTACCCCTGTTTAATTTTATTTAAGACCAAATACGATTTTTTATTGAAAATATTGATTTTTAACAAAATTTGATTAACTTTGTTCAAAAAATTTTCGCTTCACATTAGTCCCGGTTGAAGAACTGGGTCCCGGTACCGGTCCCGGGTTTTCCAGTCCCGGCAAGTCTATTGAAAAGGCAAAATGGAAATACCGAATAGGAAAAAATTAACATAGTTAATTTTCCATTAATCTTTAAAATGGAAGAATAATTTGCATTTTGCTGCTGATTTGGCTTCGACAAATTGGACATTTTTCACCAATTTTTTGTGCACATTCTTGGCAGGTACAACTGTGACGACACGGGAGAAAAACCGTACTAATCTAAAAATAAGGAAAATAAAAAAACCTTCGGTTAATATTGAATTCTCAACAATTGGTTCCGAATTTACCAAAAAAATACCGGATTCGTGAACCCTGAGAACTTCTATAATATTTTAATTATTTAAAAAATTAAATTTTGCCAAGGGGAGTGGGGAACCCAACAGTGTTGCTATGTAATTTTTTTTTAATTATCACGAAAATCATTAATTTTTACATTCTCCTCGCAACAGACAATGCATTTCATTAATGACATTTTGTCGCTTTCATTTTGGATTTTATTACATTTTGGCGATTTATTCATTCTGCTGCTGCTGCTGCTATTTGTATCTTCGGCAGCTTCTTCCCGTGAAATTGATAATTGAACACTTTGAATATACTGAAGTGTTTTTTTTAAATCTTTTAGTTCAAATAATAATTTGAGAATTACAAAGGCTCAATTTAATTTCTGGTTTAATTTCATTTAAATTATATGTATTTATTTGTTAGCGTATAACCATTTAGTCGCAAAAATTTAGTCATCTATTTAAAAATTCCTCCACCAACTAGCTTTAAGAAAGAAAAAATGATACATATAATGCAATTAAAGTTTATGAATAATAACCTAATACCGTAATTCCTATATTAAAGCCACCCCCTGTAATAAAGCCCCCTTTTGAGAGAGGTGGAAATATAAAGCCCCCCCTGATGTATAGTCCGCCCCCTGAAACTAAACCCACCATTTGAGGAGGGTTGAAAAATAGAGCCCCCGGGGGTTTTAATATAGGAATACGGTAAGCTAGGCTAGAAAAATTTTTTTTTTCTACAATTTTTGTTAATTATACCCCAAATTATGTAAAAATTGCCTGAAATTTTGAATGTGCACACACAATGCTTTGCCATGGTGACAATAATCGTGTGCGTTGTTCGTCAAGCTGCTGGTGGTCAATTTTAGTCGTCCAAAAATAGTTAAATTTGTTGCAAATGTTTTCCATTATTGCCCGAGTTCCAGCAACAACATCCAGCCTTGGCATTGTAAGAGTGCCAGAATTTATGGCAGTTGCTAACATTTGTCCTAAACATTTTATAACTGACTTTTTTAATGAAAAATTGGGTAATAATTTTTTGCCACCCTTGTAGGTATTTAGACAAAAAAAAAAAAATTCGAAAATTCCCAAATGCCGACTTTTTGTGTGAATTTTACTCTTGTTTTTTTGTGATGCATTTGCTTAAACAATAAAAAGCCACCTATTTGTGTGAAAATAGTTTTGTCTAGTTCAGGCCAATTGTTCATCTTATCACTCATTCTTTCGCTAATAATTTCAACCCAAATTTTGATAATTTGTCGCTTTTCATCGTCAAACATTTCTTCGACGGACGGTGAAATTTGTTCGTCGTTTGGCAGGTGAGAATTGTCAACAGCAGGTTGAAGCCAACTTGAAAATGCTTCCAAAACAGTGGCTTCTTGTGTGTAGCGTAACGATTTTTGCAGAAGGGCGGGCCAATGGTCACAAAATGCGGGTTCAAAATTATGCCACTAAAATTAAATTCTTTTTAACTATTTTTTAATCTAAATTGTATGGATTTAAATTTAGCAATAAAACAATTTACTTGAATTTGGTCCGTGAATGATTGATGGGAGAATAAAAATTGCAAATCAATTTCACAAAATGTTCCGATTAGGGTAACCATTTGTTCGTCGGCCAACCGAAGTGTTCTAACCAATTTATTCCTTTTGTCACCCAAAAAGTCAGAAAAAACGCCAATCAGATTGGCATTTTTATCGTCAATTTTGTGCCCAGAAATCCATTTCGATTTGCATTCATTGAGCAGTTCTTTTAAAATTCCTTTTAAGAAGAAATTGTCCTAAATTTGTTGCTGGAAATTAATTTTTTGATTTAATGGCTATTACTGACCACATCCGCTAATTCGATGTACGAAAAGCCAAAAAGCCAGCGCCTAAGGCAATTGACCAATTTTTGTTTTTTGTCTTCAAATGTTTGAAAATAATTCAAAATGCATTGGCGACGACCATTTGGCTGGTGATTATTTCCATTATTGTTGTCATTGGTGTGAAAATTGCACAAAGTGTCCACGGGCAAATGTTTGGCCACGGCAAATATTTGTTGGACAGCAACAATTTGCGTGGGTGTGCACGAACATGGGCGATCAGCAGCTGTCAAATATTCCAATGTAAATAAAGTCGCCAAAAATGTAAGAAAAATAAAGAAATTAATTTCAGAATATTATAATTATTTTATTTTCACTTTTCAGTGGTATTATATGGAAATTAAATTGCATTGACATCAATCCACCGAAACGATTGATTTGCCCATTTTTCTGCAGCAAAAATTGCCCATTTTCATCGGTTAAGACTGTATAAAAATGCACAAAACATTTTGCCAATTGATCAAAATTTTGTTGTTGAAGAGAATTCTGTTGAAAAAATAATTTTGTTTCACTGTTACTCATCCAAGTTTTGAAGAAAATTTCATTCTCATCACAATCATTTTGAGTTGGTCTGCTGAAGAAATGATGCCCAATCAGTTGAGACCAAATTATAATTCGGTAAATGCCTGGCGGTGAAATCTTAACATTAAAATATTGAAATTTAGACATTTTCCAATTACTGGTTATTCTCTAAGAATTCCCGACGAGGTAGTAGTTTTTTCCAATCGAGGGTATGTTTGAATAAGATTTTTCTTTTATTCATTATTCTTAAATTAATTACAACACTACCCCTTGTCTCATTAACCTCTTTTTGAGGCACATACTTAACTTACACTAATATTAAGTCAGAAAATTTATTTGCATTTTTTATGATTTGAAATACCTAAATAATTTACTTTAATAGAAGCCTAACGGATGAATTCTGAATTCTGTAGAAAAGTGTATGGAGTGCCGAATTTCCAACCAAAAAATCCAGAAGCCCGGCTATATAGAATAGCTGAAATTAACCTGAGCGATATGATAGGCTTCATCATCATCAGTTTGAGCGTCATTTTCAGTTAGTGGTCGAATTATTTGGCACATTGAACACGTAATTATTATAAGCCAAAGATAAATTAACCGTACGAAGTTTTTCATATTTAGTCTCTCTTTTTTGCTTGTTAGGTTTTTATGTAAAAAATGCGAGCGATATTTTAAATAATTTAATAAATTTATTGGTGCCAGTTACCAATATTCCAACAGATAATGGCGTGTTCATTTAAATATTCATTTTTATCGATTAATTACTAATTTTTATGTTTGTTTTTTTATTTGGCTATTGATCTGAAAAATGGACATTTTTTAATATGTTTTCAACAAAAAATGGCATCTATAAATTACAGTTCAAGTTCGTTCATATTAATAAATATATTTTTTTTATTATGTTAATTCCGTTGCCGATTTATTAGAAAAGCCAACATCAAATAGGAAGAAAAAAGGATTATGAATTAATCATACATAAACTATTTGTCAATTCATTGATTATTTTAGTGAAATTAAATCGCAAAAAAAAATTTTAAAAACTGAATCCTATTAAGAATTCAAATCTAATTAATGCAGAGGATCAATTTTACATGTAACATGTTAAATGTTTTATTTTCGCTTTCTAATTAATTTTTTGCACTTTTCCGCCTTGTTCAGAAAAATTAATTAATCTGCATATATTTTGTTTTAAAATTATATGAGAAAAACATTTAAAAAGTAAAAGATGGACTATCAACCTTTTAAAATTTTGAAATCAAACTTTTATTTGTTGGGTTTTTTTTATATGAGACAAAAGCAATAAATCTTTGTTTGTCTTCAAAACGCTGTGCGATACCAACCAAAATAATAAATAAATCTAACTGACGGCTTTTTAAAAAAAGTCCATCATTTTGAAACTCTTCTTAGATTCACAAGCAGAGACATTTTTATAGAATATTTAAACACAAATTAACATTTATTACGCTGAAAAATGAAAATATAAATAAAATTTTCCATTGCGAATCAAAAAATTGGCCCCTTCTTTTTTTGTCATTACTTTTATCAATGTGCCGGGATTGTGGGCAAGGCTTAGCATTGACTCACTTTCTGTTGTGCCGCCTCTTCCGTTAATGCCAATCCTCCAAATTGGTTCATAACTTCGTTTGGAGCTGCGCGTCTCATTAATGGCATTTGGCACCAAAGTGAATTTGCGCGCTGGGAGTATCGAAAATTGACCAACCACAGCATAAATAATAATATTAATAATTGGATAGAGCCACTTCAAAGAAGTAGCAGGAGGGGCCAACGAATTGGCCGTTCGTTCTTTCATTTTCGGGTGGCTAATTTATTTATTGGCCACCAGTAAAATTGTAAGCAAAGTTAAATTTTATACCGAACCATGTCCAACCCTATCGAAAATTGTTTTCTTAACAATTTGCCACTTCGGCCCCTGAAGCATAAAGACTCTCAATCTTGTTTCACTTTTTTCAACCTTAAACGCTTTTTTTTTTGCTTTTGTTATAACAAAATTTTTAGTTTTGTCTATATAATTAACTCTTATCAAGTCTTTCCCAATTGGTTAAAAATATAAATTTAATTTTGTCTTAGTCTAAGCGAATGATTTTTTAAATTTTGGCCACTTTCTTTGGCATTTTGCCTCTTAAGTTTCATATTTTTGTTTTTTTAGGCATAAATGTGCCAAACCCCAATGAATTCTTTGCAACGATAAGCCAATGCCTTCGACGTTGACCATCATAGCCATCAGCAACACATAAAACCACTTAAAACCAAATTGCATTTGTCTTTTTTCTTTCTGCCTTATTTATAGCGCATTATTTTCAGCCCGAGAAGAGGCCCACCCTTTGAGTCCCTTCAATTTTATAACATTTTTTCGCTTCCGCTCCGAGTACCGAATAAAGTATAACTAGCTTCAGACTCAACTGTTTAAATCGAAAAGTTCTCGTGGAGGGGAATAAATTTGGATAACCCGCAAAAAGGTAGCCCTGGATATTTTTGTCCCATTCAGCATTGGGGGACTTTATTGTTTTATTCAATACTCGGACCTTTCGGCACTCGGACCATAGTCGATTTTTCATAATTGCTTTTTTCATGCCAACTCAATAAGGGCAGTTTTTATTTACTTAATATGTATTTATGCGCCACTTTTTAGCAAAAATGACGAGGAGATAAGGAGAGCCCCAAAATAACAAAAAAAAACGAGAATTAACACAGGAAAACAACGAAGGCAAGCATTGGCGAGTTATGAAAATCTGACCCGGGAGCCGGAAAATCCGACTCTGGAAAATCCGACTAAGCGGAAAATCCGACACCAATGGAAAATCCGACACAAGCAGAAATTCCGACTCCAGGAAAATCCGACCCCCGGAAAATCCGACTCCACACTAGG
>JAKKIK010002408.1:0-11355 GCA_024500135.1 Heterodera carotae
CAGATACCAAGGATTGAGCCATCCATGGATATGCAGATACCAAGGATTGAGCCATCCATGGATATGCGGATACCAAGGATTGAGCCATTCATGGAATGCGGGTACCAAGGATTGAGCCATCCATGGATATGCAGATACCAAGGATTGAGCCATTCATGGACATGCGGGTACCAAGGATTGAGCCATCCATGGATATGCGGGATACCAAGGATTGAGCCATTCATGGATATGCAGATACCAAGGATTGAGCCATCCATGGATATGCAGATACCAAGGATTGAGCCATCCATGGATATGCGGATACCAAGGATTGAGCCATTCATGGAATGCGGGTACCAAGGATTGAGCCATCCATGGATATGCAGATACCAAGGATTGAGCCATTCATGGACATGCGGGTACCAAGGATTGAGCCATCCATGGATATGCGGGATACCAAGGATTGAGCCATCCATGGATATGCGGGATATGGACATCCCCGGAAATACCCATATCTCGGGCACATAACCACTGACCCCCATCGCTTCGTCCTGCTCCTCCTCGCGCATCGGAAAGTCGACGGCAGACACCGGACTGGTCGGAACAGCGACGGCACTCGGCACAATGGGCGTGCCGCCCATGTTCAAGAATGAAAGGTTGCGATGTTGGGCTCGCGCAACAAAGTCATCCTCCTCCTCCTCAACACCGATGGCCTCCTCCGACATTGGCACGTCAAAAAGTTCTTCCCTGAAATGAAATTTTGAGTCCCGAATGCCGGATTCCGAGAAATCCCAGAGTTAATAAGTAATCTACGGACTAATTCGGCACCGGAGTCTACGGACTAATTCGGCACCGGGGTCTACGGACTAATTCGGCACCGGAGTCTACGGACTAATTCGGCACCGGAGTCTACGGACTACTTCGGCACCGGGGTCTACGGACTACTTCGGCACCGGGGTCTACGGACTAATTCGGCACCGGGGTCTACGGACTAATTCGGCACCGGGCCCATCCGTGTCCACCCCCGTTTTCGCTCTTCAACGGCATTCGCGCACCTCAATGTGTTCATCCGTGCCGGCGTGCTGGCACTGCTTGACAACTCGCCCGCACTGTGCTGCAACAGCAACTGCGTGCCAGCACCGCCACCGCCGCCGCCGCTGCTGAACAGCGTGCCCGGCGGTGGCACAACGGCGGCGCCGCCGGGCATCACCAGCGGCGTGTGGTGGTGCTGCCGCTCGTTGTCCTTTTGCTGCTGCAGGGATTGCAGGTGGCCAATGCTGGCCACGGTGCGTAACGCGGCCGTGCCGCTGCCCGTCCTGCTGGTTGGTCCACCGCCGCCTCCGGCTGTTGTTGTTGTTGCGCAAGTGCCGCCGGCGCCGCCCGGAGGCATTGACGACGGTTTGTTGGCACCGCCGCCGCCCGCCGCACTGCGCGTGGACGAACTGCGCTGGGGGCGCCGTTTGTAGAACTCGCTGTCGTCCACCGTCCACACGGCACCCTTCACGTTCTGCTCCACCCGGGTGAAACCTGTACGGATGGTGCGCGAGAATTGTAAAATTTTTAAAAAATATGTGCGCGAGAATTAATGGGAACGAGTGCCATCAAAATGGTGCGCGGGAATCAAAAAAGTGCCAACATTTTTGCACCAGAGAAATAAATGGGAACGAGTGCCACTAAATTGGTGCGCGGGAATCAATTCATAAAAAAGTGCCAATCCCATTAACCATTCCAGAATTTTGAAAAAAGCGGGATTAGGATTTCGGAATCGATGCACTTAGAGAGAGAGTCGCCAACCAAATCTAAAATGGCACACATTTGGTGGGCGCAAAATTCGCGCCACCAAATGTGCCAAGGCGACGAAATTATCCATACTGAATTGTTTCGCTCACATTTATGCAACGACAAATTGTGTCGCACTGCGTTTTTCCACGTGGCCGCATTGCGTCGAAAGTACACAAAAGTGTCGGTGAACCATTGGTAAATTTCGTTGAGCGTCAGTTGGCACTCTTTGGCCTCCATAATTGCCTGGCTGAAGGGAAATGTTCAAAAACAAACTGCATAACATTTGTCAAAAAATGGCATACCGTATTTGCCTCTAATAGTACCCCGGGGGTTGCCTCTAATAGTAGCCCCGGGGAAATCAAATTCTGTTTTTTAAAAATTCCTCGAGAGGGGGGGGGGTTCTATTCGGGGTAGTGGTTCCATTTCATTAACCCACAAAAATATTAAAAACAAAGGCAATTCTATCATAGATGGGGTTCAAATGGGGGGTGGGGCTCTATTAGAGGGAAAGTTGTTTTTAAGGTTCTATCAAGGAGTGTTCTGCTAATGTGCGGGGAGGGGGCTCTATTAGAGGGAGAATTCAAACGGGGGGATTGCATGCACGTAAAGAAGGGGGGGGTTCTAATAGAGGTGGGAAGGGGGGGGGGTTCTATTAGAGAAATACGGTAGGTCGCTCGTATGGGTTAGGCGGGACCGGATAAGTGACGCGTAAGTGTAGGGCGGGCGTACGTCGTGGGTGCGGTAGAATTCGCGATTCTTCGCAATGTCCGTGGACAGTGGCAACAGCGAGCGCTCGGTGGTGATGCGTCGGTGACGCGGTGCGCCGGCACCCGCCGCACTGATCGGTGCCATTTTTGTCGACAAAAAGACGGAAGACGAAACGGCACCGCCGCCGGCGATTGCGGCGCCACCGCTTTCGGCACAGCCCGCGATCGAAGCGGCGGTCGATGTGGCGGCGGCGCCTAAAATTGGAAAAAAATATTATTGAGTGATCTAGATCATACTGATCAAGATAATGCATACGACTCTCGATCAAAATTCTGGTCGGGATCGGTTTCCGGTCGAAAAAATACCAAATTCCAGGCGGAAACGTTTTTCCGCGTGCCCGCAATCACTTACCGGAAACAACAATGGGCGGCGGCGGCGCATCAGTGAACGTGCCGCCCGGGACGCCCGATGCACCGCCGCCATGGCGCATCAATATTGATGCGGCGGCGGCGGCGGCAGCGGCAGAGGGCGACGCGGCACTGCTGGAGACGATGGCGTTGTACAGCGTCGACGTCGACGTGGTCGTCGATGACGACGAGGACGCTGTTGAGGCGGCGCTGCCGCCGCTGACGACAGCGGCGGCGAGTTTGTGCGGCTGCTGTTGTTGCAGTTGTGCCGCCGCCGTCGTTGACGCTGCTGCGACTGTTGACAATGGTTGTTGTTGTTGTTGGTGTACTGCTTGAACATGATGTACTGCTTGAGCATGATGGTGGTGCTGCTGCTGCTGCGGTGACAGCTGCTGCTGCGGGAAATGATGTTGATGATGTTGAAAAATGCCGCCACCACCACCACTGGCACTCGTTGCCGCAGCAGCGGCGGCATTGACGATATTGTTGGCATTGGCACTCAGTTTTTGTTGTGGAGACAGTTGTTGTTGGCACTGGACTAAGCCAGCTGAAATCTGTTCTAAAAAAGTTATAGATATAAACGGATAACGGATTTATTGTCATCGATCAAAATTAGCAAAATCCGTCCCCTTAATCTCTGATCCATCCTCTTAATCTCTTATCCGTCCTCTTAATCCCCGATTAATTTTTGATCCATCCTCTTAATCTCCGGTTCGTCCTCTTAATCTCTGATCCATCCCCTTAATCTCTCTGATCACGCCCCTTAATCTTTGATCCGTTCTCTTAATCCCCGATTAAATTTTGATCCATCCTCCTAATCTCCGGTTCGTCCTCTTAATCTCCGATCCATCCCCTTAATCTCTCTGATCACGCCCCTTAATCTCTGATCTATGTATCACCCATGTCTCTGACCTTCAATCCTATCTCTGCCCCCTATATCTCTAGTCCGTCCCCGTTTTCTCTGGTCAATGCTTACCACTGATCAGGTCTTTGGTCATTTTAATACAAGATGACCTAATCAATGTGTGTCTTCGGCCCTGTCTGATCAGTCCCGATGATCAGTGTACCATCCACCACCTTTACCCGTCCTTTTCATCCGCCTACCCCTGTTTTAAAAATGCCGCGCACACTCACCGATGGTTGGCGTTCCGCCGGACAGTTGCGCGGCTGCCGCAGCGACGGATAACAGCGCGGACAGCGGCGTGCCGCCGCCGTCCGCGTTGAAGAAGCTGTTGCCCTGCGAGGTGGAGGACGGCAGCGGCAATGTCAACGGAGCAGCCTCGTGGTGTCTTTGTTGTTGCTGTACTGCTCCAACTCCTCGGCCACCGCTCGCTGCCGGCGTTGGTGGCTCCTCCTTCAGCAACAGCGGCGGCGGCCCAACGCCACCGCCGGCGACAGTGCCGCCGCCGCCTCCGCTGCTAGCGGCCAAAAGTGCGGCAACAGCGGCGGACAACTGTTGGTGCGCCGCTTGCGCGGCCGCCTCCGTCGGGTTGGCCAAGTTCAGCTGCTGCTGGTGTTGATCCACAGCGATGGTCGACGAAACATTGTTGTTGTGCTGCTGATCAGCACTGATCAGCAACTGCTGTTGGGGTGGCGGTTGTGAGGCGGACAGCAGACACTCGCGCTTTACGACCACCTGTTGTGTTTGATGTTGATGATGGTGCAGGTGGCTGTGTTGCAGAAAGGAAGTGCCACCGCCACCGGCGGCGCAGGTGGGCGGTGCCGACGGCGAGTGCTCCTAACAATGGGTGGATTTGGATTGAAATGTGGAGTTCCATATTTTAAGATAAGCATGATCCTGTGGAAGATATCCCTCCTCCCCCCGGCACATTTCGGATATCCCCCCGCGCATCCGACAAAATGTAGATATGAATATTGGACTTTTCTAGAGAGGATATCCCCCCGCATATCATAGGACCTTTCTAGAGAGGATATCCCCCCGCATATCCGACAAAATGTAGATATGAACATGGGACCTTTCTAGAGAGGATATCCCCCCGCATAACCAGCATCGTCATTGGACATGTGGATGTATGAATTTATCCGGAGAGGGTTTTCCCTCCCACTTTCTGCATTTTGGCGGATATGGAAAGGAACAATTTGTCCAGATCGGATATCCCCCTGCTGATCCGGGGACAAATCCACGCGTTTGCTGCCCACCTCCTTGATGAAACGCTCGCCGGCGTCCAACGACGACGACGACGGAATGTTGGCGGCATGCCTTTGTTGCTGTTGCACATCCACCAGTGTTTGTTGTTGGCATCCCAACGATGCCGTCGCCGCTGTGGTGGCCCTGCCAAAATGTGGCGGCGGCGGCGTTCTGTGCCGTTGTTGTTGCGGTTGTTCCTCCGCCTCCATCGGTTGTGGTTGTGTTGCAGGTACTGCTCCAACAGCAGCGACAGTGGGGGCGGATGCTGCTGCTTCGTCGCCCATGTCCGGCGAGTGCGGCTTCTGCTTAATAATGGTTGGGCCAATTTTTAAAAAATATGTTATAGGGTTAAGCCAATCGGTCCCGAAGCCCCCACCAGAATCCCGATTTTGGGACGAAATTTGTTTTTTTTTAATAATGCCGGATTTGACCCTAATTTTTGTTGGCACACCGTTGCCGTTGCCGACGACTGTTGTTGTTGTTGTTGTTGCTGTAGATGTGCCAGCATGGCGTGCAAACGCAACCGTTCCATGCACAGCGAATGCTCCAACGAATTGACCATGTCCAGTTGGGCATGGCACTGTTGCGCAACGACAGTGTCGTCAACTGCAGCCGAATGGCACAGCGATAAATGGCACAGAAAGGTGGTCAACGAATCGCAGGGCTGAAAAGGGGGGCGGGTGATCAGAGACAAATTGTAATCGATTGATCAAGTAATGTTCTCAATGGGGACAAAGACTGATCAAAGATTGAACGCGGTGATTGATCCACCCAAATTCTTGATCAGAGTTGGACCACTCTAACGTCCAAATTAATGATCAAGATTCAAAACACGATCCAACCCTGCCCCAAATTCCTGATCAGTACTGGACCACTCTAATCCTCAAATTAATGAATGGGACTGAACGAGTGATTTCTGCCAATTTCTTAATCACCAAATCCAACAGAATGATCAAGATTCAAAACGTAATCCAACCCTGGCCCAAATTTCTGATCAGTACTGAACATGCACACGTTATCCACCCACCTGATTGCAATGGGCCCATGCGCAGTGACCGTCCTGATAAAGCGGATGTCCATCGCCAACGGTCGTCGGTGCCGCCACCGCTGCCGCGCTAGTCGACGGCAATGCCATGTGCTGTTGTTGTTGTTGTTGTTGTTGTCGCAGCAGCATCGCGCTTGGC
Source organism: Heterodera carotae (assembly GCA_024500135.1). NCBI lineage: Eukaryota > Metazoa > Nematoda > Chromadorea > Rhabditida > Heteroderidae > Heterodera > Heterodera carotae. Next base: position 6,210 of record JAKKIK010002408.1, read on the forward strand.
GTCGTCTGCTGCTGCTGCTGTTGTTGTAGCATTTCCAACGAAGCGCCGCCGGCGACTGTCGCAGAGGCGGACGCAGTCGCAGAGGCGGCGGCGCTTGTCGCGACCGCACCGAGTAGTGTCGCAGCGTGATGCAGTTGCGGACAACCGCCGACGACGCTTCCGGCACTGGCCGCCGCCGTGCCGGCGCCAAAATTGCCGCCGAGCAGCCCAAGCGCGGCCAACTGTTGCCACAGCTGAAGCGCGTACGCGGAGGAGGCGGTGCCGAACGAATCGATACCGCCGCCGCTCCCGAGGGACAGTCCGCCGCCACCGCTGGTGCCATGGCCGTCGCCGGCGGCGAACTGTTGTGCCAACCGCTCTTGCACCGCCAACAACAACAGTTGCTGCTCCAACTGAATTTTTTGAATGATTCAAAACGCCAAAAAATTTTGTGATTTTTTAAATCATTCGCAACAAAATTCAAAATTTAACAATTTTTCGTATTTACCGACTAATCGCAAACCGGTATATTGGACGAAGGAGGAAGGATTAATAAAAGAGGCAATAGCCGACTCATGGCCTATGAAATAGAGAGCCGTCCACTAAACAAGCAATTAATTCGCGGATGCGTCCGTGCCCGTCGATCGGCTCAAAACTCGCGCGAGTCGCCCCCTTTTTTGTACACGAACGCGGGGCGGATGAGGGGGAGAGAGAGAGAACATGGGAGATTGAGAGAGAGAGACGCTTACAGCGCTATTCGCCAGCGGGGCCGCCTCGCGCGAGACGTTCGGTTGATGCGCAGCAGCAGCGACGACGTTTGAGGTGGTAGTAGTAACAGTGGCGGGCGGAGCAGCGAGTTGCGTGTGCTGGTGGTGATAATGCCGGGACGACTGCGCGTTGGCACCGCCACCGGCGCCGTCGTTGCAATTGCTGCCAGCCGCCGCCCATGGGACGGCACTGGCGGCGGTTGCAACGACACCGATGGCACCAGCCGCCGTCGCGGTGCCGTCGTCGTCGTTGTTGGTGGTGTTGTTGCTGCCCATGGTCCGCCGCCCGTTGAACGGATTCATTGTCATTTAAATTAAAATTGCGCGCGACCGAATGATTTTGACGACGATGCGCACCCGTCTTTACCTAACCACGAGGGTGGGACGAAATATGTATGATTTGGTGAGCAGAAGATGGGGGACGGATACCGGATCGAATTTCGAAAATTCCGAATGTTGAACGCTCGACTCCTGGTCTTTTTTAGTTCTATCCGTCAACCGGACTTTCGACATTCGCCGGGAGCATGAAGAATCCCGACGGGGTTGAAAAAGTAAACCCGGACGAGGGTTGTCCGGGATCCGGGCGCGAAATTTTATCGGGATCCGGTCCAAAAAAGATTTTCGTTATTGAAGGTTGAGAATGGAAAGATAAAAATTATTGTGTGGTTGATCGGGTAAATCAATGTGATCAGTCGATTAAAAAAAAAAGTTCCATCGATTGGCCAAAATCAAAATGATCGGACCGACGAGATAAGCAAAAATTGGGGGGGGGGGGGGAGATTATAGGAAATATGCCAAACGGTGAAAGTGCCATTGGCTGAATTGCAAAATGTACAATAATACTGTACACAGATTAGTGTTTGCCTCGGGCTGGGGAAAATTCCGGGTTTCGGTATTGCAACAATTTGTGCCAAGATCCAAAAATGCCAAAAATGGCTAATTTTAGCATTTTTTTTTTTTTTTGATCCGGTCATTCAATCGTTAAGCCTTTGCCATATCTGAACATGAGAGGCTTCATCAATGCCCAATTTGTCAGAATAAATTGGTCGAGGTCAAATGTACATATGAATGGGGGGGGGGGTAATAAACTGTGAATTAAGGGATTGGAATTTCGAAAGCGGCGGAAAAAAGCGCGCCCTGAAGGGTTTTCGAAACCGTTTTTTACTCCCGGCAATTAATTGGGTATATGTATGTTCATTCATTATGATGATGAACGCGTAAACAACAGCAACAGCAGCATCAGCAGACAGCATTCGGCTGGCAACAATTCCCCCGAGGGGACAAAAGCGGCGGCGTCCGCCCGCCGTTCGTCTGCAGGGGATCTTTGACGGCGGCGGCGGCGGCTGCGGTGGCGAACGACGGGACGGGTGGGCAAATAAGTGACTGGGGGGGGGGGGGAGAGGCACATTCATTTTCATCATTTTGCACTCTTTGCTCCCTCCGCCCCCCTCCGTATTTTCCGTCCGTCGACAAAAACATAAACACACAATACCGTAACCGCCGCCGAGTCTCGAGAGTGAGGGGGGGGGGACAGCAAGACACAAGTCGAGAACGACCGACGAGAGACGACAAAACGCCCACAGGGGAGGTTGGGGGGGGGGGGGGGGCAATCAACAACAACGACAACGAACAACGGCAGACAGATCGATGTGATCCGTCCCCGTCCGTCCGTGAGAAAAATTGATTCAATTTTTGCTCGCTCGATCACACTCTCGGCCTGACTGTCTCCCCGGGGGGAGGGGGGAGGGACAAAACTATCAGCAAAAGCCGTTCGCCGTCGGGCATCAACAACAAATTGGGCGGAGTGGGGCGGGTGACGCGAAGTAAACAAAAAGACAGCAAGCGTTTGGTCCTCTCCGGAGGGGATTTCGGGGGCCACAACGCGGTTTCGGGAATGGGCGATGGGCGAGAATCGGCTTTTCGTGGACTCGGGAGGGGGGTGGCAAAACATTACAGTACTAGCATTAATGACATCTTTTTAATGCCAAATTAGGCGTTAAGTCTGAGGTTGGCGGCATCAATGAAACCATTCCCCGCCCCAACCCATTCATTGCGCTCATTAGTCGGTTTGTCCCCCCATGCCCCCCGCGCTCGCTTTTCATAGGATTTTGAAATTCGGATGCCAAGCCAACGGCACTAACTGTGTGACATATGATGTGTCAGGGATTTGGGGGATATATGAAATTCGCTTCCAAGGGAGGGAGGAGGGATATGACTGCAAAATGATGGCAGAGAGACGCTTGTGTCCAGAAGTGGCACATCGCGGCTAATTTAAATAACGGTGTGCCAATTTGTGCCACACCTAAAAAAGGGCAGGTGGGTGAGGGAGATTTTGTTTGTGCATCCGGGGTTTGATCTCGCCAAAAAAAATGTGTGTATTTTTGTTGGAGGGGAGGGGGGACAAATTAGAGAGCGGGTGCAAATCTTTTGACGGCAAGAACGACGACCGGGCCGATACATATTTGACGTTTGAGCAGCAAAAATCACCATCATCACATCACGTAAACAACACAAACTGTCAACAAAAAGGGGAGGGAGCGAGGGGGAGGGAGTAAGAAAAACGGGGGACAGTCAGTCAGGGGGGCAGAAAGGGGGAGTCGAGAGTAGGGGAGGTAAAGAGAGAGTCGAGAGTGGGGATGGGCGAAGGGGGAGGGGGGAGTAAGTCAAGAGTGGGGAGAGGGACGAAGGGAGAGAGGGAGAACGGGTGAACATTCAAGAGTGAGGAAGTGAGGCAGAAAAGTGGGGAGAGGGGTGAATGGAGTCGAGAGTGTGAGAGGAAAAACGGGCGGAGAGTAGGAGAGACAGTTGAGTGAGAAACAGGCTCAAGTGGTGGTGGGGGAGGGAAACGATGGGAAATAATTGGCAGAATGGGGACAATTGAGTATGGGGGAGAGGGGGGGGGGGCGAGTGGAAGGTAGGGGTCGGAAGTTAGAGTGATCTGCGGCCCTTTGTTAGGGAACTCAACCCCTCGGGCAAAGAATGGACCGATTGTCGCGGGACAGAGTGCCTAAATTTTGGTCAATGGCACAGTTCTCAGAGACAAAAGAATACATATAATTAATAATGCCTGTCGGCATTGGCACCGATTTGAGAATGCCCCCCAGTCGAAATTGTTTCGAGTCTCCCCCAAAATTTTTGGTGCGTCGCGAGTAAACAAATGTGATGAGACTAGGAGCGTGGGGGGGGGGGGGAGGGGGCAATGTTTGTATAAATAATCCCACCCCGTCCCCGTCCCCGTCCTGTCCCCGTCCTCCCCGTCCCCGTCGTTTTGCCCTTCGGTCACAAAATGAATGAATGTTTGTCGTCGTCCGCCGTTGTTTATTTATCCCCCAACAATTACAAAAAAAAATTTTTGTGCGTCCAATGTACCATAGTATAAACAACAAATCAGTGCCAAAGAATGCATTGGCACAAATCGTGACGCCAGAAACCCGAATTAAAATTGCCGAACCTAAAATTTCAAATGCCCGATTCGAGAGCAGGATTTTTCCCGGCCCGGTGGAAGGGCAGTGCCAGGAATTGTCGGCATCTTTGAAAGGGTAATATGTGCCAAGAATTGTTGGCACCTTTAAAAGGGCAAGAATTGTTGGCACCTTTAAAAGGGCAATGTGCCAGGAATTGTCGGCATTTCAAAGTCACAAGAAAAGCAATAATTCTCCTGTATTTTGTGGCATAAATGGGGACGAACCCTTTAGGCGTAATGGCCAAAAGTGTGACGGATTATGCTGAATGGAATGGCATCATTACACAGCAATTGGCGCGGATTCCTCTCTCGAACACATTTTGGATTTAATACATAAATGTCCTAATAGTGCGTTAAAGGCAATAATGACTAATAATGTGACCAATGGACAAAGAGTGACAAAAGGCCGACAATAAATACCCCCGGGATGGGGTGACAAAAGGCCGAACAATAATGCCCACGGGGTTGGGTGACAAAAGGCCGAACAATAATGCCCCGGGATTGGGTGACAAAAGGCCGAACAATGAATGCCCCCGGGATTGAGTGACAAAAGGTCGAACAATGAATGCCCCCGGGATTGAGTGACAAAAGGTCGAACAATGAATGCCCCCGGGATTGAGTGACAAAAGGTCGAAAAGTGTGGATTAGCGACAAAGTGTCGAAACATTAAATGAAAATGGCTGGGCTGGGTGACAAAATGCCGAAAATTGCTGTGTTTTTGAGCTAATAAATGCACTCTAATGGCACAAAAACAACGGTCGTAACAACAAAAGTACCACAAAAAACAGTCCATTGAACGAAAACCAATTAATAAAATTAAAAGGACGGAAAGGATTTAGGGGACGGAGGGGGGGGGGGGGCAAAATGCCGACGGAAGATTTGAGTAGGATTATTTTATTTGTATGCCCCCGGGGGCGATGAGCGAGAAATTAAGCGG
>JAKKIK010002409.1:0-11344 GCA_024500135.1 Heterodera carotae
CAGAATAGTCCCGGTTTCCCGGATTTTCGACCGGGACTCCAGCAGAATAGTCCCGGTTTCCCGGATTTTCGACCGGGACTCCAGCAGAATAGTCCTGGTTTCCCGGTTTTTTGACCGGGACTAAAATGGTCCCGGTTTTTGTGAAAAGTCCCGGTCCCGCTTAACCCTACGTTTGACCACCAAAATCGCTACCGTGATAACGTTGATCATCTCATTATTGTCCACACTGAGCCATTCGTATTGGATTTCAATTTTCAACTGATCACCTGGGCACAGTACCATCAGTTCCGCTTCATAAATGGCAACCGTCACGCATGACTGATCCGCTTTTTGTGTCCCAGTGCCGAACACAATGTACTTGCGTACGCCATACATGTTTAATTGGTCCGACAAACAACTTATTTGTAGTCTGAAATCCGCTTGTTGTTGCGATGGTAGTGAATTTGGCGGATGTGGCAAATTTGTCGGATTTGATAGATTCGGCGGATTTGACAGACCCATTGGATTTGGCGGATTTGACTGACTTGATAGATTCGGCGGATTTGACAGATCCATCGGATTTGGCGGATTTAGCAAATTTTGTTGTTGTTGTTGTTGTCCTCGATCTGCACCATCACCAGCTGTGGTGTGTACAATGTGGAATGTTTTGTGCATCGATGGATAAATATTAAGGCCGATCACCATCGACCGCGATCTGATCAGATCACTCTTCAAAATAGGGATGCTCACCTAAAAAAAAAGGTTGTTAAGCCAACAACATAATGAAATTATTAACTAGGGGCCCTGATTTTTGGGAAAAAAATAGGGTTCAAAGGGTCGGTGACTTTGACCCTGTTTTTTACTATTTTTTTTTAGGTCAAACCCCACCATCCCCTTATTTGTTAGAGAATTCTTTAGCAAACCCGCCCCCCTCGCCCCAAAAAAAAATGCACCCTAACCGTCCTACCCCCCCAAATTGGAAAGATTTCTTTTAATTTATTAAATAAAATTCCTAGAAACTAACAATGACTTTTTTAAATTAAAAAATAAAAAAATTTTATTTTTTTAACACACCCAAGATCAAGCTCACATACCGTGATTCCTAAATTAAAGCCGCCCCCCCCCTGAGGTAGGGCCCCCCCCCCCCCCCCTGAAAGCCCCCCTTTTGAGGAGGGTTGAAAGTTAGAGCCCCCGGGGGCTTTATTTTAGGAATTACGGTACATTGTGCGGTTGTAGATTGGACCGGATGCTCTCCAAAAAAAACAGAAATTCCGCAACCCTCCCCCCGGGGTTCTAATAAAAAAAATGTTGCCGCTCATGCTTTGTTCACAATTGGGTTGTCGGTTTTTGAAAATTATTTGAAACCGAGCCAAAACCGGCCGTCTCGGTTAACCGAAACGAATCCGAGCGTTTCGGCGACCATTGCGGTTAACCGAATCGATAACGGCAAACCGAGTATTTCGGCTATTAACGAACCTAAAGACCACCGAATTCTCGTTTTTTTAGGTTCGGTTTCAAACCGACAACCCTAATAAATCAATTTTTCCAAAATTTAAAAAATGCACTCCTTAAAAAAATAAGTTTTCACAAAATTCTGAAAAATGCGCCCCCTTTGGAAATGATTTTTTGCCGAATAAAAAGTGAAAATTTATCGGAAATTTTAGGTTATGTCCATATTTTTTATTTCCGAATTTTTGGTCCATATAAATCCGAACCCTAATGATCACCCCCAACAGAGCAGAGCCCGACCTTTTCATCTGTATCCATCAGATCACGGAGCAGAATGTACGCCTCGGGTTCATCTGCATCACATTTGTGCCACAACTCGTTGTCAATGTCGCTGCTGGTGATCACAAATTCGTCATTCACTTCCTTCACAGCGGTGCCAATTGTCACCAATTGTGGTGGTTGAAAGGCATTAGCATTATTAATAATATTATAATTATTAAAATTTCCATTATTATTTTTGTTGTTGTTGTTGCCATTTGTCATTGGTTGCGGCAACAACAATTTTGGATAGCATTTGATCAGCGCGGAATAGCATCGGGTTGGATAGGTGGGCTTTGGCCACAGTACAATGCTGTACGAGGACAGCACATGTGGTGACAAAATGGATAATAGCCATAATAATAATAATAATAATTTGGACGAAATATCCGCCGTTATTTTTAATTGTTGAAGCATTTTTTTACTAAATTTTTAGTGGGATGTATAAATTCAGTACCGCAAAAATAAAGAAATATTCGTTATTTTTAATTGTTGATCGCGCCGCTAATTGATTTTATATTTGCGCCGATTAATTAATTGGTCGCCAAGTGCCAATTAAACGTTTAAATATCATTCAACAGCCCCCATGTGGGCCACTTTGGGAGAAGAACGATCCCGCAGCACCAAGCGTTGAGACCGAAATGGCCCCGACACCTAAATGTTATAGACAAATGACACCGGTGCCTAATTGTTGAGGACAAATGACCCCGACACCTAAAAGTTGAGGACTATTATTTAGGCGAAAAATTGGGGTGGAAGGCCGGATTTGAACCGCCGCTCGGGGCCCCTAACGTGGATCCGTTGTCTTAGCCACTAGACCACATCCACCGCTGGAGGGTTGACTGTTGTTTTGGGGTCATCTTCCTTCATTTTGGCCCCTGTTGCTTTTGCTCCCACAGCATTTTCGGCTCCCTCAGCCATTTTTGATCAGCATTACAAGGACAAATGACACCGGTGCCTAAATGTTGAGGACAAATGACCCCGACACCTATAAGTTGAGGACAAATGACCCCGACACCTATAAGTTGAGGACAAATGAAACCGGCACCTAAACGTTGAGGACAAATGAAACCGGCACCTAAACGTTGAGGACAAATGACCCCGGCACCTAAACGTTGAGGACAAATGACACCAGTGCCTAAATGTTGAGGACAAATGAGACCGGCGCCCAAAAGTTGAGGACAAATGACACCGGCGCCTAAATGTTGAGGACAAATGACCCCGACACCTATAAGTTGAGGACAAATGACACCGGTGCCTAAATGTTGAGGACAAATGACCCCGACACCTATAAGTTGAGGACAAATGACACCGGCGCCCAAAAGTTGAGGACAAATGACACCGGTACCTAAAAGTTGAGGACAAATGACACCAGTGCCTAAATGTTGAGGAAAAATGACACCGATGCCTAAAAGTTGAGGACAAATGACACCGGCGCCTAACAGTTGAGGACAAATGACACCAGTGCCTAAATGTTGAGGAAAAATGACATCGGCGCCTAAAAGTTGAGGACAAATGACCCCGACACCTAAAAGTTGAGGACAAATGACACCGGTGCATAAATGTTGAGGACAGATGACATCGGCGCCTAAAAGTTGTTAGACAAATGACACCGGTGCCTAAATGTTGAGGACAAATGATAGCGGCGCCTAAAAATTGAGGACCAAAGATACACTGCGCCAAAATGTTATGGACAAATGAGACCGGTGCCTAATTGTTGAGAACAAATGACACCAATGCCTAAATGTTGAGAACAAATGACACCAGCGCCTAAAAGTTGAGGACAAATGACACCAGCGCCTAAAAGTTGAGGACAAATGACACCGGTGATTGAGGACAAATGACATCGGCGTCTAAAAGTTGTTAGACAAATGACACCGGCACCTATACATTGAGACCCACACAGGTGGAAGACACCGGGGAATTAGCGTTATGGCCGAAATGTCCAAAACCAGGAAAATTATTTATTCCCTACAGCTATTATACATAAAGCCAAATAATCTTTTGCTTACAAAAAAAAGTCGATTTAATAAAATGGAGTTGATATAATGTGTGCGCGCACAATTGCTTATTATTCTACCACAAAATTATTAAGTAAAAGCGCTAAAAAATAATTTCAATCAATAAATCAATAATGCTAACGTATTTTCATTTTTATTAAATCTATAGGGATGCCAATTTTGCTTAGGAAATTTGACACGTCGTAGCAGACATGATTCTAGCTAGGTTTTGGAATTTGTTCGTTGCGATAAATAGTAGCGCTACCCTGCAATAGAAGTGCCACCCTCCAATAGAAGTGCCACCCTCCAATAGAAGTGCCACCCTCAATTGGGGATTAAAAACAGAAGCGAATGCGCTTTCTATTAGAGGAAACAAATGAAAATTTTTTTTAGCAAAAAAAAACAACAAACGAAGGATTGAAAAAATTATTTGAAAAATCTCATCACGAATTGCATAATCGGTAATAGCAACGTGGTGGCCACAAAATATGCGCTGTAGGTGACAAACTAAAATGGTAAAAAAAAATTTGTATGGCATTGGCCCATAATGCCTCTCCCCTGAAATAGAGCCCCCCTCCCCTCACTCTGAAATAAAGTCCCCGGGGCTCTATTTTATAGAAAGTGGTCTTTAAAAACTTAATAATGAGCCCCTAGAGTGCCACCCTGAAATATTTGCGAGGATTTCAAACAAGCCACCCCCCTTTAGTAGGCAGTTAAAATAATGCCGCCTTTTCCAAGGGGGGCGGAGATGGTTCAAAATTTAAGTCACGTGGGCTTTATGTTCAACGGGACCGGGATTAACTCAGCCAAAAAGTCACGTTTTGTCAACTGCAAATTTTGTCAACCCATCAAAAACAAACCATAACTTTTTATTTGTCAACAAAAATTTACAAATTTAGTACCATTAGAAAGCTCTGTGTGTTTAGAGGTTATGAATAAGCAAAAGCTAAGCGATTAAAGCATGTGCAGAAAAGATATGTGTAAAGTTGACAAAAAAACCAAAATTTTTGAGTTTTAAGATGTAACTTTTTTTCGAGATGCTTAATCGCTTAACTTCTGCTTATTCATAGCCTCTAAATCAATAGAGCTTTCTAATGATACCAAAATTATACATTTCGGTTGATAAATAAAAAAGTTATGGTTTGTTATTGATGAGTTGACAAAATGGAGGGAGGCGGCCCCCGGCGGGCTGGTTTGGGTGCGGCTTGGGTTCGAATCCCACCGGGCGCGCGCGCGACCAATTTATTGTCCTACAACAATGCTGGCGCTCACTTGGATTTCAATGCGTAATGCAAATGGACCATTGGCATCCACCACAAGCAGTGTGACAAGCGCCTGGAGCAGCACAGACACAAAGCCATTGATGCCAAACACGAGCCCGTAGGCATCATTTGGTGACAAATGAGTGGCAATCAAATTGCTTAATTAACATAGAAAAATCAATGATTTTTTTCAAAATCTGATTAAGGCCCCGAATAAAAAGACCTGATCAATTTTTTTAGCAATTTTTTTCGTTGAAACCCCCCCCCCCCCATTCTTCAGGATTGCCATATTTTTCTGAGAAAAAATCAATGATTTTTTCAAAATCTGATTAAGGCCCGAATAAAAAGGCCTGACTAAATTTTTTTCGTCGGAACCCCCATTGTTCAGGATTGCCATATTTTTCTAAAAAAAAATCAATGATTTTTTAAAAATCTGATTAAGTCCCCGAATAAAAAGACCTGATCAATTTTTTTAGCAATTTTTTTCGTTGAAACCCCCCCATTCTTCAGGATTGCCATATTTTTCTGAGAAAAAATCAATGATTTTTTTCCTGATTAAGGCCCCGAATAAAAAGGGCCGACAAAATTTTTTTTAGCAATTTTTTTCGTTGAAACCCCCCCATTCTATAGGATTGCCATATTTTTCTGAGAAAAAATCTATGATTGTTTTCAAAATCTGATTAAGGCTCCGAATAAAAAGGTCTGACCAATTTTTTTTAGCAATAGTGCACAAGCCGGGAGGGGGGAGGGGGGCACTAAAACAGGCTTAATAAAAAAATGGGGAAGAAAATTTGGACGCAAAAATCGATAACCGAAATTAGCCTGGAATAGATGAGTGAGAATTCGTAAAAAAAAATCGGTAAAGTCCGGTTTTCGGGTTAATCTTGACTATTTTGGGTTGATGCTGTAGGTCTGCATTTTTTGGAAAGCCTGAATACCGGACTTTTTCCGACATATTGTACAACCATCCCCTTTTTGAATTCATTACCATGAATTTACCTCGCAACAGTAATAAATGCATTGAAATACATGTAAAGCACAATGTACAGTATGTAGTCAGCAAAAATTGAGCCAAAATACACCATGGCATACAGTAGGCAGGCCATAAATGCGGTGGAAAAACAGCACACCGGTGTACTGTAGTTTTCCCATTTGAGCGGAATAAATTGCACAGAAAACACAACAAGAGCACCTGCAAGAAGGGGGGTTGAAAACGGTACCAAGGCGGTTCATACAATTTATAATGGTAATTGACTGTAACTTTTTTTATTTGTTAACAATATTTACATACCGTAATTCCTAATTTAAAGCCCCGCCCCTGATGTAAAGCCCCCACCCTGAAATAAAGCCCCCCCCCCCCCTTTGAGATGGGTTGGAATATAAAGCCCCCCTGAAGCAGAGCCACCCCCCCCCGAAATAAAGCCCCCCTCTGAATTAAAATTTTTTTAATATTAAATAATTAAAAAAATTTTAAATAATAATCAAAAGAAAAAAATTTACTTTTGAAAAAGGCCTGTGTTTTAAACAATTTCAAAAAATTGTGTTGTGATCCTTTTTTTTGAAAGAAGTCTGTTTTAAACAATTTCAGAAAAAATTTAGACAAATTTATATTAAAAAAACTACGAAAATTTTAAGAACTTTTGACTGAAATTAACTAAAAAACCTTCAAATTTTGTCATATTTTATTAAAAAGGGGTTGAAATATTAAGCCCCCCCCCGGGAAGTAGAGCCCCCCTGAAATAAAGCCCCCTTTTAAGGAGGGTTGAAAAATAGAGCCCCCGGGGGCTTTATTTTAGGAATTACGGTACTTGGTATAATTCGAACGCTCTATGTATTTAAGTGTTTTTAATTACACCAATTTTGTAGAATACGATTTTACAAAAAAAGTTATAGTCATTACTATAAAATCGTACGCATCTGCCATTGACCCGTTGAAAATAGAGTATATGCCTGCCTTTTGGTTAAAAAATGCCAAATTAAAAACATGGCTTTTTATATAGAGAGACCGGACAAGCGGATCAACCAATTAATTGACCAACTTATAAGTCGATCAATTAATTGGTCAAAAACAATTAATTGAAGGAAAAATTCAATTAATTGAGCGGAATATTGATCAACCGGTTAATTGATTATTGGTCCTAAGTTCCATTGATCAAAAACAATTAATTGCATGGAAAATTCAAAATTGAGCGGAATATTGATCAACCAATTAATTTGCCTGAATTTTTTTTTTTTTTTAATTTTCACACAATTCCCGAAGGCGCCTAGGGTGAGTGTTGAGGGGGTACGCATGGGTTTTCAGGTGTGGATTTTGAAAATTTAATTTTTTATTCAAAAAATTTCCAACTTAAAAGAGTGTTGAGACTTTCAACAAATCCATTCCACATAAATGCATCGTCAACACGCCGTGATGCCCACAATGTTTGAATGTAATTTTGAACCTGTGTAGAGAATAAACCAATAAAAATCCATTTTAACTAAGTGACAGTTGAAAATATTCTTACCGTAATTTTTTAAAATTTCCCTAACGTAGGGTCTTCAATTGGAGTGGGTCTTATGGAGGGGGTCTTCTATTTTTAACCCCTCCTAAAAGGTATTCAATTTTTAAATTTCATTAACAGGGGGCCTTCAATTGGGGGGGGTCTTCAATTGGAGGGGGACTCATGGAGGGGGTCTTTTATTTTTAACCCCTCCTAAGGGTCTTCTATTTTTAGTTTCCCTAACAGAGTGTCTTCAATTAGAAGGGGTCTTCAAATGGAGGGGGTCTTCAATTGGAGGGGGTCTCATGGAGGGGGTCTTTTATTTTTAACCCCTCCTAAGGGTCTTCTATTTTTAGTTTCCCTAACAGAGTGTCTCTTCAATTAGAAGGGGTCTTCAAATGGAGGGGGCCTTCTTCGATTTTTAAATTTAACAGGGGGTCTTCAATTGGGGGGTTCTTCAAATGGAGGCCTTTGTCAATCTATCTTACAACCCCTCCTAGTGGGGTCTTCTGTTAAAGGGGGTGCCGTCAAATGGGCAGGGTCTTCAATTAGAGGAAATACGTGAGAACATCATATTATTGTATAATTTTACACCTGATAAACCATCGCGGAAGTGATTATGGAATACAGAGACCAATGAAAAACAATACGATTTCGATAGGGTGTGAAGAATTTTGTCTGAAAAAAATTTTTTATTATACCCAGCCGAGGGTGCAGCAAGGTTAGGTATGTAAAATTGCCAATTTGGAGAGTCCGGACCGAATTTTTCCAATCGGATTCCGGATCCGGGCCCTCTCAATCCGGGTAATCCGGTTTTTTCTGGACCATGATCTGTACCTAGTTCCGGATTGGACAAATTTTCAATAAAACGTACCGGACCGGATTTCCGGGCCCTCTAAATCCAGGTAATCCGCGTTTCTTACCAAAAATCACCGAACTGGATTGCCGGATCCTGGGTTATCCGTTACCGGACCCGGTCCGGCTCTAATTCTAGTTTTTACGAAACGCCCAAAGGTGGCACACATTTTTACGAAACGCCCAACACATTTTTACGAAACGCCCAAAGGTGGCACAAATTTTTACGAAACGCCCAAATGTGGCACACATTTTTACGAAATGCCCAAAGGTGGCACACATTTTTACGAAACGCCCAAATGTGGCACACATTTTATGAAACGCCCAAAGGTGGCACAGATTTTTACGAAACGCCCAAAGGTGGCACACATTTTTACGAAACGCCCAAAGGTGGCACACATTTTTACGAAACGCCCAAAGGTGGCACACATTTTTACGATACGACCCAGCATGCAGCCAAGCCACCTTGATTTGTGCCCAAAGTGTCCGCTTTTGCCCATTTTGGTCATCCCGCTGCATTTGTTGAAGAGCAGCCATTTTGGCATTGTGCCCATTGCCTGCCTTCTCTGGGTTAGCAGCAGCAGCAACAGATGGATCAGCCGTCTCAATTTGCTGTTCTTGATGATGATCAGCAGCATTGCCAGGCGGCCGCCGCCTCTGATCACTGTCGGCGCCGGAAATGTGCTGTTCCAATAAATCTATAGACAAAATTAACAAAAAATCAATCAATAAATTTGTTGATCGCGCAAAATTACGATAGGGCATACCGTACGTAACAAGCCCGTATCCAGAAAATTTCGGGGGGTGGGATGTAAATTTTTTTAGTTTCGGGGGCTGAGGAGGGGGGGGGGATGGGAATTTTTTCCATTTCGGGGGGTGGAATGGAAAATTTTTTCCAATTTTTTCGATTTTGGGAGGGGGAATTGGGCAATTTCACAAATTTACCTTCCTTTTGCTGAGGAAAAAGTAAAAATTTTTCCCATTTCGAGGGGGAGGGGGGAGGAATTCCTCCCCTTTCCCCCGCCCCCCACCCCCTCTGGATTCGGGCCTGGACCGCCCGAATCCATGCATTTTAAGCAAAAGTTTTTTTTTAAATGTAGCAATAAAATTTATCGTCAAAATGCACAATTTCTTGGACTCGCAAATGTGCCATTCTTTTGTAATATTAAAACCGCATTCTTTGGCCAGGATTTTTTGCGAATGAAATAGAAGCGTATGTGGTTCTATTGTCGAAAAAAATGAGAATACCTTAATTCCTAAAATAAAGCCCCAGGGGACTCTACATTTGAACCCAATTTAAAACAAAAAACCAATCAATTGAATTTTGTTGATTAAAAAAAACCCCATCAATAAATTTTGTTGATCGCACAAATTACGAGAGGGCATATCGTACGTACACCAGGGATTAGAAGGATTCCGGATGTTGGACTTTTTCTCGAAAAATTCCGGACTAACCCGAAATTTTTAAATAGTACCCCGGGGGTACTATTAGAAGAAATAAAAACTTTTTCCAAAAATAAGTGAGGTTTTAAGCGATTTTGGACTGAAAATAATTTGGATGACCTAAGAGCTTTACCATAAAAATGAGAATATCATAATCCCTAAAATAAAGCCCCCCGGGGGCTCTTTATGTTACCCATTTGAAAAGGGGTGAGGGATTTATTTCGGGGGGGGGGGGGCTCTATTTCTGCAGGGAGCTTTAATTTAGGAATTTACGGCGTTCAGTAAAAGAAACAAAATTTTTTTTTTAATTCTGCCTACCTTCATTTTGCTGCTCGTGGTTTTTGTCCGCGAGTTTTTCCTTTTTGGGTGGCAGCGGTAACAAAATTGTGATGGGTATAAGCAGCAATGAGACCAATAGAGTTATCTAAAAAAAAATAATTAAATAAATTAGTAAATTTAATTAAATTAATAATTAATTTCATAAAATTAGAGACAAATGTGCATATTTGTTTTATTTTGTACCGCCAGGTTTATTGTATGTAGACATATTAGACAAGCCCGTATCCAAAAAAAAATTTAAAAAATTTTCAGGGGGAGGGGGGAAGGAATTGGGTGAATTTTCCCAAATTACGGGCCTGCCCCCCCCCCCTCCTAGTAGAAGTCCCTCTCCATTAAAGGTGTCTTTTTTGAATGTCAGAAACAAAAGCCCATCCCCTCAAATAGAGTCCCCTTTTGTGGTGGGTGAGCAAACCTCTAATAGAGCCCCACGCGCCAAAAACCGAAACAGCCTAAAATAAAGACCCCCCCCCCCTCCTAGTAGAAGTCCATCTCCATTAAAGGTGTCTTTTTTGAATGTGTGAAACAAAAGCCCATCCCCTCAAATAGAGTGCTGGTGGGTGAGCAAACCTCTAATAGAGCCCCACGCGCCAAAAACCGAAACAGCCTAAAATAAAGACCCCCTCCCCATTTCGATGTAAGAACAGGGCGAAGGGTCTAAAATGAAGACCCCTGCTGGCGCTCTAATAGGAAATACGTAATGGTATGATAAAATCTACGAACTCCAAATCTGCAGGCCCAGTCAAAAGTTTTTGTACAAAAATTATTGCCCAAAAATTTGGACAGGTTTAAATATAAAAAAATTTTTTTTTAATTTTTTTGTGATTTAGTGACCCGCCTGATTGAGTATCAAATAATCGCCAATTTTTGTAGAGATCAAAATTTGTCCTGAACAAAAGGCCAAGAATTTTCCGACCATCGAAGCCGTTCTGATGTAAGATGTCACTTGCTTGTAGTACTTTTTGTGTACAACAGCATACAAATAGGCATTGTATGCAATGTCGGCTGCTGTCGAAATCCCTATAAATTTGTATAATAATTTACATACAATGTCGAAATCCCTATAAATTTGTATAATAATTTACCTACAATGTCGAAATCACTATAAATTTGTATAATAATTTACCTACAATGTCGAAATCCCTATAAATTTGTATAATAATTTACATACAATGTCGAAATCCCTATAAATTTGTATAATAATTTACATACAATGTCGAAA
>JAKKIK010002410.1:0-11339 GCA_024500135.1 Heterodera carotae
AAAAATTGAAAAATTTTGTTAAATTTTAGCGAAATGTATAATAAAATTCAAATAAATAAGTGGAAAAACAAGAAACTCGGGAAAACCGGGCAAAAATTTTAAAAACCGGGCAAAAACCGGGCAACTTCAAAAACCGGGTAAAAACCGGGCACGGACCCCCAAAACCGGGCAAATGCCCGGTTTCCAGGGTAAAATCACACCCCTGATTGGAACCTTTCCTAATAGCTTTAAACTCCAGAATAAGCTAAAATTTGCTTATTTCCGCTAATAGGTAACACTGAATACATTATCAAATGTCAGACCCGGGCTTTTTCCAGCCGACTCGACCTGAAACCAGACCCGATACTTTTGCCAACACGAAACCCGACTCGAACTTTTTTCGGCCGACCCGACCCGATATTTTTCTTTAGCCGCGGCAACCCTGATTGTTATATTTTTCAGCGAATATTGACCGAACAAATTGACACCAACAGAGCAGTAGATGGAGCGAATTTTGGCATTGCGTAAAAAAATTGGAAGGCTGGAAATTGAACAGCACACGAACAAACAACTTCTGGCCAAACAACTCGAATCGTCCAATTTGAAGATGTTGCGAACCGGGGACGCGTTGGAAGAGGCAAAATGCCAACTTTTGGAGCAGTTGCAGTCCAACAACGACTCCATGGCCACCAAACTGTTGGACAAGCAGCACGAGAACCATTCGCTGGCCGAACAACTCGCAGTTGCGCAAAGCCGTGAACAGCAATTGACCAAAGAGTTGGACATGTTGCGCTCCGTGTGCTACAACAACGAACGGGTGACGCTCACGCTGCAACAAGTGGAGACAGTACTGAAACGGGTGGAGACCCAAAATGCAGCGCCGGACAGCAGGTGGTTGTCAAAATTTAATTTGCTTGCGGCATAAATTCAAGATTATTTTTGTCCAGTCAGCTTCAGTCTGCACTGCTTGAGCGTGACAAAGTGCACCAGTTGGCGATACACCTTAACGAACGGAATGCCGAACAGGTCAACGGACTTAAGGTGAATGGATGAAAAACTGACTGATTTTAACAAATTGTGCGCGACTTTATAGGCCAATCTTGGCCAGGCATGCGCCGACCGGGATAAAGCGCTTGCTGAGGTGAAATTGCTGCAAAGCAATTTCAATGTTCTGGACAATGTTTACCAGCGGCTTAAGGACATCCATGAAAGACTGCGCGAAGAGATGGAGCAAATTCATACAACGGCGGACACCAATTTGGCGGCGTACAAAAAGGAGATTCAGGTAGAAATTCTCACCCACCCCCGGAAAATTTTCCTATATGTGGCCTTGGGCGGATGCATTGGCGCGTATTCAGAACTTATGTTTTCAGGGTGACTAGAATTAAAAAGATTTTGAATTTTTTTCATTTCGAGGTGGGGCTTGAATCGGATGAGGGGCGCCTCGTTTCTTTCTCTTTTTATTTTTGTGCCATCATTTGGTTTCCATTGTCTAAAATCTACTCAATTAACTTGGCTTTTCCCATTGTCTAAAGTCTAATCATTTTTAATTGCAGGCTGTGCGCGATCAGCTGGAAAAGGATCTCGCCTCCCGGTTGGCATTGGCACAATTTGCTGTTCCTCATAGCCGTACCCCCGCCTTCCTCCCCCCCGAACCAAATGTCTAAAAAGAATCATAACCTATTCTAGGCTCTACAATTTTCGAAAGGGTTATCTTCGAGCTTATCGATTGGATTAATAGATCGATAATCCTTATAAGATTTGCGATTTAATTTGCATTCATAAAAATTTTGCCATCTTTTATGTTTGGCTTAACTTTTGGTTGCAGGGACTATTTTGGCCGGGTCCCGCCCTGCCAGCTTTTTGAAAATCTCGGTCCCGGGTTAAACCTGGCAAAATGCCGGGGTTTTTTTTAGACAAAATTGCATCCCTGCCCACATTGACTTGTCTATCTGCTCGTTCGTTTAGCAACATCACAATTGAACAACTGCGCAACGAGCTCGCCGGCAAAGAGATGGAAGTGTTGGAGCAGGCCACTTCGCTGTGTGAAGCCATGCACACATTGGAACACCAACGGGCCAACTTTGAGCAGGCGCTCACGACGCTGGAGAACAGTGAGCACGAAGCGCAGCTAAAAATTGTGCAGTACCAAGCACAAATTGAACGGCTTGAGGGTGAACTTGAACAGGTGGCTGAGTGATACATACCGGACTAATCAATTAACAAAAATTCGTTGATTAGTCAATCAATGCTTTTAATTGTGCCCCCCTCCGGCAATGTGCGACCATAAATTCGGGGGTGGACATTAATTCTTTATTGCGTCATCAGAATTCTGCACGATATGCTGAATTGTCGGAGGCAAATATTCGCCTCAGCGCCAATTTAGCGACCGAAATTGCCAAAACGGCGGACGTCGAGCGACAAAGTGCCATTTCCTACAACCAAATCATTACGGAGCGTGACGCTGCAACAAAAGTAAATTTAAAAAATGCCCTTCCATCGATCACTGCGCTAATTGATCTAAACTTTTGCTTTTTTCTTTTAAATTCAGGAGCTCAGCAAGTGCACCAAGCAGAACAAATATCTGTTGAATCGCTACAACGGGGCAATGGCAATTACGGCCAAAAATTCACCCGAATTGGTCGTCACTTCGCTGTAAGTTTTGTTGTCCGGAAGATTTTGTACTTCGTATCGTTTGGCGTCCCAAAAATTCTTGTAAATTTTCCCATAAATTTAATTTTGTCTTTTTTTAGTGCCCAACTGACTGAACTTGAGACGAAGGTGCAAAAATTGTGTTCCGAATTGACCACGGTCAGAGGCTTTGCGCGCAAATTCCAGGACGAACGCAACAAACTCGAGCAGGACAAAATGCAGTTGGAGGTGGGTGCATACCAGGGATGGCACAGGACAAAGGAAATACCCGGAATTTTATTATAATACCCCGGGGGTACTATCAGAGGATTTTTTTTAAGTATGTAAGTAATCGGTGACAAAATCTTCTTTTTTGAAAGAATGATAAAAAAAACTCCACCTAATAAATCCGCAATTGTATAAAAAGAGACAAAAAATTAATATGTTCTGAAAAATGATTTAAAATTTTTGAAATATAAGGATTGCCGATTTTATCGATTGAAGAAAAGAAAGATTCCTATAGTCTGGAATTCCGGAATTTATTTTCGGTATCCGGGGCCATCTCCGGTGCATACTATGCAATTTGCTTTGACAAAAGGCCAGGAACCGTCGGATTTTATAGGATTTAGTGCCTGTTTGGATCCTGTTTGCACTTTAATGAATTATTGCTCATTTTTTATTGTTATAGATCCATCAAACAGGAAAATATCGATAAAAATATACGAATTCGACCTTTTTTGTTCCCTTTTTTAGACCGCTATGAATCGTTTGCTCACTGTACGAAAGCAGCACCGAATGGAGGAGGAAGAGTTGGAGGCGAAACAGCATCAACTGCAACTGGACAGGGACGAGGAGCTGAGGGCGGCGGCCAAACGCCATTTGTTGGAGGATATGGACGATGGTGAGCCCATTGTTGTTGATGAAGACGGGGAACAACAGCAGCAGCAGTTGGACATGCCGAAACCGCCGATGACGCCCGAGCCGCCGGAGAAGTTCAGCCACGCATTGGCGGACTCTGCTGCTGCTGCTGGACAGCCACCGTTGAAGCAGCGCCGAATTCACGACGAACACACTTATGCACAGCTCCAAGTCGCCGTCGGTGCTGCTGCACCAGAGGAGCTGAAACGCCGTCGCAACGGTGCCCCACAAAATGATGCCAATGACGACGAAGTGATTTTTGTGGACGATGTGTGCCGGCAAAAATGGATGGTGTCGATGATGAAGCGGGAGGAGCCGGCTAAGCAATGGGAAGAAATTGTTCTGGGGCAGGACGAGGAGGAGAAAGCGGTGTTTAGTGTAAGTATGGCGGATAAGAGTCGGGCGGACGACCGAATAAAACCCGACAAATTCCTACAAAATTTGGACAAATCAAAGAGGCTCAATGCATTCGAAAGCCGGCGGTTTGTAAACCATCGGGGAAAGTGGCGTTGAGATTCAGAAGTTACCGTAATTCCTAAATTAAAGCCTCCATGAAATTAAGCCCTTTCGAAATAGAGCCCCCCTTTGAGAGGGGTTGAAATATAGAGCCCCCCTCTGAAGTAGATCCCCCTGAAATAAAGCCCCCTTTTGAGGAGGTTTGAAAAAAGCCCACGATCCCTTGTTTTAAGAATTAAGGTATTCCGAATCAAAAAAGGGGGAACGAAAAAAAGTTTTTTGAAAACTAAAGTGGTACTCAGTATAACAAAAGAAGAAAAATAAATGGATGCAATTTGTAAGCAAAATAATATTGTGCCATTGTTTGGTTTCAGAATGCCGCAAAGACTTCGGCGGTTGCGGCAACACAAGGAATCAAGAAGGAAAAAAATTAGAGTGTTACGGGACCTCCCCGCCTTTCTCACCTTTCCATTTTTTATTTCAATAAAAAAGATTTGATTGTACAATTGCCTCAAATTAAATTAAAAAAAGAACCGGTTATACAATGGCCCCAAAATGGAATTTTTAAGGTCGAGCAATTCAATCATTTAGATTTTTATTGTTGTTGACTTAATTTCATGCCCATTGACTTTCTAGGCCGTTTTTTTAAGGCTAATAAATTTATGGTAAAATTGAATTCGACGTCCAGTTTCATCTAACTTACTAGTTTCCTTTCTAACTGTTTTACCAATGTACGAATACGGCCCCGGGTTTGCTTTTTCCTTGAAATCCAAACGGTGTCAACCCCCAAACATGCAAGTCATAAAGCGATGTCGAAGACATGAACTTTTATTCAGAATACATGAGAAATTTGAAATAAATCAAAAAAAGAATGGCCTCATCGAATTCAAAAATAATTAGACCATTTTTGTGAACAAATTGTCGTTGATTTCACGCTTCATTCACAAGTCCCTGATCTTATCACCGGCCCGATGCACATGCTCACCTTAAGATTTGTTATTTAATAAAATTCGGATTAAATTTTTCTATTTATGTTATGTCCCACCAACGGTCTCCTTCGTCTCGTCCCACTTTTCGCCCGCCTGGTCTCTCTTCTCCTGCGCTTGATGGCTAATGTCTTCCTAAAATTGTCAAAAATGTTATGCCATTTTGCCAAGCCAGTGCCATCATGCCCTCTCTCTCTCTCACACTGTCTCCCTCCATTATCCTCTCTCTCTCCCTCTCTGTATCCCACCATTCTCTCTTTCCGTCTCTCTCTCCCTCACTGTATTCCCCCATTCTCTCTCTCCCTCTCTGTGTCCCACCATTCTCTCTCTCCTTCTCTGTGTCCCACCATCCTTTCTCTCCCTCTCTGTCCTTCTCCTCCCTCTCTCTCTCTCCCCCTCTAAGAATCACCTTTTTGCTTTGAGCAAAGTCCTTGACCTGCTCCGTCTTCTCGCCTCCGTACTCCTTGGCACGCTCAAAATCCTCCTTTGCTTTTTCCTTGGTTTCTTCGGCTTTTCCGGTCACAGTGTCTTTCGCAGACGAGAGCGAGTCAACCACCTAAAAGTGTGGCTCTTGAGGAATGAATCCACTTTTTAATTGAATATTCTTATTTCCCAGCCGTCCTTTTGCCACCCTCTCGGAAAAAGTGTCAGTCTCGACAATGCCCATCGAATATTTGCGCTTACCGAGTCCTTGGCACCGGCCAACCATTCCTTGGTACTCTCCGCAGCGCCCGACACACTGTCCTTGGTCTTCTCCAAGATGCCTTTGTCCTCCGGCGGCAGCTCATCTGTTGCTGCTGCCATATGAGCGGCCCCAATGAAGAACAATGCCAATGCTAAGGGAATATAAATGCGACATGGCACATTTTCAAATTGGTTGGCATTTTTGTGCAAATGCCCTCTTACCCAAAAGGGATCCGATTTTGGAAAGCATATTTGCGTGTGGTGGTATTTGTGTTGTAGGTAATTTGCTCGTCTATAAATGTAAAAATAAGGGAAAAAATTATACAAAAAAAGAAACAAAATTCACAAAAAAATTTGTGATGTTTAAAAAATGAATGTCCTTCGGTTTTTGGGGCGTCGTTTTATATTGGGGCATCATAGAGCAGCATAAAGGGAGACGGACGGCTGCTGCTGGTCGTATTTTTGTTTTTGTTTACGTCGGATATGAGTTGAGTGTGATGAGTAATGGACGGACGTCGTCCTATTTTCATCATTTTTCAATGAATGAATGAATGTGTAAACACACAAATAAAGGCACGAACAGTTGGCGTGCCCAAATGCGATAAGGTTGGGAGAGGGGATTGGTTGTGGCATTTACGAAATTCTTGCTTAAAACCAACTGCAGAAAAACGATCCGAACGAGCGTTAGTTGATCAGAGATCACATCAAAAAGCTGCTGTGTGAATAAGTGATCAATGTTCTAAAATTCCATAATATGTATGTGTAATTAATAAAATTAAAATTTAATGATAAGTTAAATTGAAATATATATTTTGGTTTCAATAAAAAAATTTTCGATTTACTAGACATAAATCATAAATGATTGTACATACATATATGTATGTATCAGGGCTGGGCTGATGTCGTATGTCGTATTTGTCGCATTTGTCGTACTTTTGGGCATGTCGTATGTCGCATTTCGTATGTCGTATTTTGAGCCAAATACGACATTTATTTTGGGACTACAGGACCAAACATGCACTTGGTACGAATGGGGATTTGAGTGCAAAAATTTGAAATGGAAAGTGCTTATATTATAATTCCACTGCTCGATACAAATTGTCAATGGCCAACTGGTTAGTGTTGTCTGTTTCACTGGTATGTCGGGTGTGGGTTCGATTCCCTCGTTTGGTAAAATGATTTTTATGATTTTACCTGTTTATTCAGAGAAATAAATGTTAAATTTCTCTCTTATCTTTTTGATTTTTAACTATTTTTGGAGTCAAAATAGCTTTACATAAATTTAATAATTAAAATTATAATTTATTAATCCATTTTTATAACAAAGTTTCATAAGAAAAAACCTAGCTAAATTCTCAAAATTTTCCCGGCGGCGACTATCGGCACCGCCTGCCTCTCCACTTTATCTTTGACATAAGTACCTACATAAATTTTACGAGAAAATTTCTCAATTTTGGTACAGTTTCCTTAACCAAATTCACTATAAATTGTAAAAAATTTCCAGCGGCGCCTATCGGCACCGCTAGGCTCCCTTTCCATTCTTGAATTGCCTAGATGATCGTTGGGAATTTTATTTGATCACCTTTACTGAAGACGAAATTTTCCCGATACCATGTTATCTTATTTTGAATACTAACTAGTAAATTTTTT
The DNA here is from genome assembly GCA_024500135.1 of Heterodera carotae. NCBI lineage: Eukaryota > Metazoa > Nematoda > Chromadorea > Rhabditida > Heteroderidae > Heterodera > Heterodera carotae. Next base: position 7,305 of record JAKKIK010002410.1, read on the forward strand.
GAAAAATATCGTATGTCGTATGTCGTATTTGTCGCAATTGTCGTACTTTTGGGCATGTCGTATGTCGCATTTTATTTTTTGTCGTATTTTTGAAAATGTCGTATGTCGCATGTCGTATGTCGCATTTTATTTTTTGATTTGGCCCAGCCCTGGTATGTATGTAGGTATTCATAAGCGCTGGGGTTTTTATAGGATTATTTAACAGCAAAGTTAGCTCCCACATATTTCTATTTTTGATTCCCTTAACAGGGCGCCTAAAATTTTTGGAAAAAGCTTGATTTTTAAGGGGGGGGGTGACCAAACAGGAAGTATCATCATTTTGTGTAGAGTTGATTGGCTTATACGAGGATATAAAACATTCACGGCGGTGCTACAAACGAATTCAAAATTGCACTAAAAACCGGGAGCTTTAGATTGGTACCAAAATTGAATGGTATTTTGTGATTTTGCCTCTTTTCGTCCCCATTTTCAGGATTTTTCAATCTGTTCGTAATGCGAGCACACTGTTACAGAAGAGTCAAAAACGCTTCAGAAAATGTTAGCATTTTATCCGAGTCATGAAACAAAATTTAAATAAATGCCACAAAAAGACATCGATTTTATTAATTTATACAAAAATATTTGTGCTTATCAGCATAAACTGAAAAAAACATAACCATGGGAAATAAAGAATATTATTGAATGCACATATTGAGGAGAAAATGATATTCAATATGAATATAATACCATCGAAATTATAAAAAAAGCAATTTTAAAACATTCAATTTTAGTTACAAAACTTATCATTAATAATTAAGGATATTGAAATTATTGATGCCTTTCCAATTGCTTCACATCGTTTTCCTCCTCCAATTTTCCACCTCTTCAAATGCTTACCCCGGCGAAGGCATTTCAAAATGTCAAATTTAAAATTATTTAAAATTGTTATTTTTAATAATTAATTGTTTAGACTTGCAACTTTTCTACGCGGAATTGCGCTTTCCCTATGCCCCGCTCAATGGCGCTCAACACATTATGCTGGACTTTGCTTATTCGCAATATTTCGGAACAAAAAAACAAAAATATTTCAAAATTTTTGCTCATAAAATTGCAATTTATACGCACATTTATATGCTCCGGTGGAAAATGGAACAGAACAGACAAAAATTGGAGCATAAGGTGCTTACTGTACGCGAAGAAAAAGTCACTGTTTATTTGGACTACAAAAACAGCATAAAATTGTAAAGTTTTTTAATTATATCATTTTCTCCGTCGTAAATTATGGGGGAAATTATCCCCCGGGGGTCACAGGGCGGGGATGGAGATGTCCGGGTTCGTGAAATAGAGATGTGACAATAAATACGGGAGGGAAATATCGTCAAGGGTCAGATTTAGGACATCCCTAACGGAAAACGGTAAATCCTCTGGGTGGGAATTGAACCGAAAAGACTTAACATCCAGCAGTCCGTGGACAGCTCCACTGAGTTATCAGAGGCCGATGATGAGCCGTTTCTAAAGGATCTGATCAAACATCCCTTACAAATTAGGGCATTTAACCGTCCAGTAAATCAAAACCTGTACCTGTTTTCTTTACTTTTGAGGATATATATATGCCAATATAGTTTTTTCGAAGAATGCCTGTACCTGTACTCTGGATCCAGTCAAAAATACAGGCTGGATCCGGGTAAGGTCCGTTCTCTACTTTAAACAATGAAAAGTTGTCATAAACTTACACCCATTTAAGGATTTTGGCACGTTTTGCATACAAAAGTCGAGATACGATTGCAATTTGCTTATTATTGAGATTAAAGCATGAAATTTTTGAGCTGGTGAAAGAAGCCGAATTTAATTATGGTGAAAAGCCAAATTGTGATAATGAGGAAAGTGTGGAACGGAGTGTTAAAGAGAATTTTGAACAAATTGCGGAATTAATTCTCAGCGATTTGATGCTGTCTTTTCGAACACGACCATGGCTGGTCAAATTATTAAAGTATGCACATATTAATATTGTCGAAAATGGGAAATTAAAATTAGCCTAACATTAATAAGCCTGTAAATCTGGGGTATATATACTAAAATAGCTTAGGAATATCTGTTGGGGTGGGCCGGTGGATTAGAAGGTTACAGTGTGCAGGAAGTAGACCAGCCAGGTCGGCCCCGAAATTCAGAATGATTTGCGACAAAATAAAACACCATAAAAATTCATAATATTTATTTTATTGAAATATATTTATAATGAATTTAAATTGTTCAGGAAACTTGCAGCTGAAGATGATCAAGATGCAACTGATCAAGTTTGGGATGACTTAGTTGAGCTTGTCGGCTATTCAAGAGCTTGGCTCCTTTGGAGCACATTCCCCGATGAGCTTGGCTTTTTGCGTAAGCATTTATTTAAATGCAATTTAAAATATATATTTTTTGCATAAAATATTTTAAATCAATGTTTTAGTTAATGAGAAACCAGTGGAAAATAGTCTTTACGAATTATATCATTCATTTTTTACAAATAAAACAAAAATTGGAAAATGGCGAAGCAAAATGATTTTAGAAGTCTGTCTTTACAAAGTTTGGGCGGCAACTTTTTTCAAAAACGAACATCAAAACAATGTTATTGAAACAGGTGGACATACTTGGACATGGACATCCTCGAACTTTATCAAAACACTTTATGATTAAATTTTTAAATATTAAAATATGATTCAAATTTCAATTATCTTTTCAAAACTTTGATCATCAATTCTCATAAATTCCAATTCCAATCAGCAGATGAAGTTCAATACATGCATATTGCAATGGTGAATTTGAAGCAACGATTTCTGAACAATTTGAGCACATCTTGGATTTATCACGATGATATGTTTTGGAAGCGAGAAAAAGCAATACGAAAAGCTCTTTTCCAAATGGTGAAGGAAAGCAACAATAAAAGTGCCAAAATGAAAGAGCTTATCAGGGAGAGGGAAGAAGCTCCGAAAAAAAGTTTGGCATTTGTAAGTGATTTGTTTACCTTACTTATAATTAAGAAAAAGACATAAAAAAAGATTATAATAGTTTCAATCCAAGTAAGGTCTTTGATTTGTAATCTTTGTTTTGATGGATTAGCTTATGCAAATTAATAGCTTCACAAACTTTCGAATTAAATGAAAGTTCACATTTGAACTTTTCTTCCCATAAGCACAGCCCGAATTGATGCTTTTGTGGGAGGACGGGCCCAAAGACGTGTCCATGTTCCGCGCATTGGCAATTTGCACGACGGAAACTGTGGAGGAGTTCGACAAAAATTTTAATGACACAAAAGTAAAAGAATTCAATGATTATGAAGCGAAATTATTTGCAAAATTTACGCTGTGCATGGGCAAAGATTTGAAAAAGGACCCAAAAAAAGATGAAATCTTGGCTAAATTGCACCTCGACAATATGGTCCAATTGTTGCAGGATGAGGAAAATGGTGAAGCATTTGGCAAAATGCTCATTAAAAACAGTAAGACAAAAATTTGTTATTTTTACTTGGCATAATTCAATTTTAGAAAAAACATGGCAAAATTTATTGAGCAAAAATGGCAAAACAAAGCTTGATCAGCTGTTGCTCGAGGTATTCAATAATTTATATAATTCAAAAATTATTTATTATTCATTTTTGAATGATTATTTGTCCGCCACCGACGAAAGTCTGAAATCGCTGTCCTTCGATTCAATCGACCAAAACTTTTTTGATGCAAATGATGGCCAAGAATATGAAATTGAAAATGCCGTAACAATTGGCGCTGAAAAAAATGTCGATTTGGAAATTGTAAATGGAAAAGAAATTGAAGCTGAAAAAAATGGCGACGATAAAAGTTCAAAATTAAAAACAAAAATAATATTTGACAATAAAAAAACGAAAGAAATTTGTGACATAAAGCAGAAAGAAGAAGAAATTGTCGAAATGCTTGAAAATGTTGAGCCAGAAGAATTGCCAAATGACGAAATTTGGAAAATGAATGATGAAAATGAATTTTGGATTCGAAAAAGTCAGTACAAAAAAGCGAAAAATAAAGAGAGAAAAAATGGAAGCAAAAA
>JAKKIK010002411.1:0-11334 GCA_024500135.1 Heterodera carotae
AATAAACAACACTGGTTTCCTCCCCCACAAACGCCTCTCCTACATCCTTCCCCACCGCCCCCACCCATCAGACCGTTCGCCTTTCCTCCCCCCCCCCCCCTTCCCCTCTCCATCCCCTCCTCCACTCATTTGGACGATTTGCGTCTTCGCTTTTCCACCATACATGTAAAGGGGTGCGCCATGGCCCAGCCCATACGACGTACGATTGGCGCAGGGGGGTGAGTCGGGACCAAAAAAATTTACGATCGGCTATTTGTACTAAATCGACGACCTTTTTTTTTGCTCTCACCCGCCATTCGAAAATTTTTTTCGGAGCTGTGGGTTTTGGCGGTGCCGATAGGTGCCGCCGAGAAAAATTTTGAAAAATATAGCCGTTTCTTAAGGAAAATGAGGCCTAAACGAGGAAAAAGCGGTGCCGATAGGTGCCGCCGAGAAAAATTTTGAAAAATATAGCCAAGTTTCTTAAGGAAAATAAGGCTAAAATCGAGGAAATGTAGGCGAAAATGACCAATTCTTCCTCTTATGGAGAAAAAAAAATTCCTTCCTCCCACCTTGATACGTTCCTGCCCCCCCCCCCCCATTACGACGAATAAGGGGGCCGGCGCACCCCTTGTAAAGGTATGCTTTCCACACACCTTTGAGCAGCTCACAACTTTGCAATTCTTCAGTTCCATCATCGAAGTTGCGTTTGTTTCGATTTGTTCTTCCGTTTGGCGACGGTCAAAGTAAACATTTTGCTGCTCCAACTCCGCCTGTTTTAGGTATTAATCAGTGCTGCCAAGTTTTTTTTTTCAAAATAACCACGGTTTTAAATCTAAGATTTTGACCCCAAAACTGATTTTTTCGCAAAACATAACGTAAAATGTTAAAATGCAGTGAAAAGCCTTAAATTGATCATGCCGATAGGCGTCGCCAGAAAAATTTGGAAGAAAGTGACTGGATTTGTTAACAGAAATTGTCCTTTTTCGTGTCTTATTTGCAGGCAAAAATTGAAAGATTTGAAGCCAAAAGTCGGAGTTTTCTTTGGGCACCTAAAAATAAGACACAAAATAAAACCAAAATCATAAATAATATTTTAGTGAATCTTGTTAAGATTCTGCGTACAAATTCGCTTCAAAACTCTTATCTACAAAAATAAAAACATTAAACTCATTTTTAGCTGCTAAGATTTGCCCCCTCTTAGAAATAAGCACACTTGGCAGCACTGGTATTAATAGTAAAAGTGTCATGGCCCAACGTGTCATACCCCTCACCCCCATTTAATTGTCGGTCACTTTTTAATTTCAAATAATCTTCACTTTTTTCGCCTCTTTGTCGTGGTTCGATTTCCTCTCTAATAGTGTCCGAATTTGTGCGTCAGTAAATTGACCTCCAAAAACGGGCCCGCCATCGTTGCTTTTCTTCCCATTCTCTTTTAGTGTTTTGTCTTCATTGACTTAACAATGGTTTTCGTTGGTCTTCACCACAAAATGGCATGTCTCCGCCAAAAAGTAACTTACGCTTTGGTCGTTTTGCCGGCACGTTTTTCAGTATTTCAGCGGCACGTTTCTGTAAGGAAAAAAGCACATGGACCGCATCGGGAAGGTATTCATGCATAAGCAGAAGTTACGAGATTAATCGACTCTCAAAAAATATAAAATTTTTCAGTAATGAAAAAGTCAAAACTTATGTTTTTTACTTTATATCTGTTTGAAGAAAACGTCAAATCACTTACTTAGCTTCTGTTAAAAGCTTTGTAAAATAGCAAGTTTGCAAAAAATTAGTCGACAACAAAAAAGTCATTGTCTCAAAACTTTTGGCTGAAGTCCCAAAGGACCGCAACTCACAAAAGGATTTCATTTCAGTGTTTTCTTTGCCCCTTTTTATTCTTGACCAAAATTGGTACTACTAAAGATCCCCTAATTACTAATAATACATTACTCTCAACAAATGTTTTACGATTTTTGCTCGTTCTTTGGCCGTGAGTTCGTTGTTTTTTTGGTTTTGTGAATTTTGCAGTGGACCAATTGTCGTTAGAGGCAACGCATTGTGAGGCAAAAACATAAATGCATAATAATTAAAAAAAGGATAATTATTAATTGTATATTTTAATAAATTATTTCCATCCTTGCCATTAACATTAGTTGAATTACTAATCCTCCTAATTTTAAACTTGTTTGTTTTGCAATACCCGGGATCGGATAAACTCGCGCATGGACTGAAGCGATTTCTGACTAGGCGATTGAGATGGCACAGAAGCTTCGGCCCGAGGAATTTGATTTTCTTTGTCCCTTTGTTGCTTCAGTAGCAAATTCTTCGCTCCAAATCCAAAAGGCTATAAGGAAGGTGAGAAAACTGTAATAGGGAAAGAGAGAGGAGAAAGAGGGAGAGAGATAGTGGAGAGAAAAGGGGAGACAGAAAGAAAGGGGGAGAGAAAAGGGGAGACAGAAAGAAAGGGGGAGAGAGATAGTGGAGAGAGAAGGGGAGAAAGAAAAATAGAAGGATGAAAAATGATTCAATGCACTATCTTCCCTATTCCTCTCTCTGTGTTTGTCATTCATTTACGGTCTGCCTACCTTTTCCGAGACGAGTTTGTTCAGTTCGTCCAATCGTTTTTCCTTCATTTCTGCTGTTTTATTTTCGAGCCTCAGTTGAACAACGGAGGATGGCTTTGTAAATCTGCGAATGTTAAGCCTTTAAATCCCATTGATTAGAATGAAAAGCCAAAAATTGAATTGCACATTCTTCTGTCCATTGTTTGCGCTCTCGCCACTATTTTTACGCCTTCAGCTGGCGTTTGAGTGGAAAATGAATGCGAATGTTCGTCCAAGGAGCGCAATTTTCTTGGGGGCAAATTGTACGATCTGTTTAAAGCGCCGCGAGTGATGGAAAGCTGACGTGCACGTTGTTGGGTGTGGAAAGGGCAAACGGTACAAAGTGAAGTGTTCACAGCATTTTTGCATTGGTCACCCCCGGTCAAACGAGCCTATGCAAACAAATGCCAACATATATAAATATGTTAAGATAATTTGTAATTCAAAAAACACCTGACAATAGCTAAAGTCAGCACAGAATCCCAATTCGACGACTTGACCTGACTTGAACAACTTGAGCAACACTGAATTTGAAAATGCTTTCTCTGGCTTTGACCAAAAATTAACCTTCGTTTTTGCCATTAGTCGTCTCCGCCCATTGAGGACTGTTCAGCAAAAGGGTCACCCCTACTTGGAGCTTCCAATAATGGCGAACGCACTCGCCAAAAAGCAACACTTTTACAGGCGGAACACCAAATTGAAGGTCCGATATATTCCACGCAATGTATTCATTGCCATTAGCACTTTTCTTCGGTCCGCTTTTGCCCACCACAACGCCCATCGTTACCCATTCACCGCTAGGCCCCACGCGAGCACTCAAATCGCTTAACCGCACTTTGTTCATTCCAGGACAGAAATCATCCAATGTCTCGAGTGTGATTTTTGGATTTCTGCAATGAAACATTTGCAATTCTGTGAACCGGACACCCAATGCCAGGCCCACCTTATTCGAAGTCCAAATGCTTTGTCGAATACTTCGGAGTCGGAACCCTTTTTATCCTCCATCACTTCTCCCAACAACATTTTGTTCGTTGATTTACTCAAAGATAATTAAAAAATGATTCATTGACTAACAGATATTCGATGAAATGAACAAAATGCGTATGAATGGAAAGAAATTTACTCAAATTGTTATGTTATATGACGTTGTCAAAAATAAGAAAATGACAAATTAATGATGGCAATGCCGTGCAATTAATATTGTTCCGACAACAGACTCAATAAGTACGGCAGCAGAGAGAAAAGGATGTATACAGTTGTACCCGTTAAATTTACCAAAATTATGGACATTTACGGTCGGTAATTAGAGATTGGAGGTTATCAATATAACTAGGGTTGGTCAAGACAGGAAATTTTCACAAAATCGAGACTCCGTTAGTCACGGCCAAGAACCGAGACCAGTCCGCTGGAGTCCCGGGTAAAAAATCAAAGACTAATCCCAGTCTCGGCCACCCCTAAATATAACTACTAGAGAAAAAGAGCCGAGAGACAAAAGCTTCGAAGGAATAAATCGATGAAAAAGGCATTAGCATCATTTTTGAGTTTACTTCTAACATTTTGAGGAAGACACCGAAGAAGCTGTGCTCATTGGAGCGGTATTTACAAAGTCAGTGAGAATTGGCAGAACTGCAATGCGGTAAAACTTCGTATCCAGTGGAAGATTATATCTAAAAACGTAATACACTCATTGTTTTTATGTTGATGGTCTCGAAATAAACTTCCCGACCACGAGCCAAAGCACTCACCGATTTGTTGCTTTTCGTATTTGACACATTTCAATGCTCTCCACAAGCACAAACATCCAGGGACGAGGAGGCATCGATGCCGGAGAAAGCGCGACAGAATTTGCATCCGTCGATGGAAATGTGAATCGTGGTGGACGACGAAGTCCTAATTTTTCGAAACTGCTGTCTTTGACAATGTATGGCGAGTTGGGAAAAGCCGTGCTGAAGAAAAAAATGAATCCGTAAGTATTAAATGCTAAAACAAACTTTCGTGCAACATAAGCATTCAGTTGCGAATTCCAAATGATCAAAGCCCCACACCCTTCGTACAGCTGACAAAAAGAACAAATGGATAAAAGATCATTGGAACCCGAGCCCGGAGAAGTGCCATAGCCTGCACAGGATTTTTAATCTTCCCTTTGGCTCAAAACATGATTATTTACATCATTTTGTTACTTTTGTGGCGGCGCCTATTCGGCACTACTTCAAAATTTTAGACGCCTTTGATTGTTGCAGTGAATGATGAAAATTGTTAATTTCTACAATGCCACATATAGAAATATTAATTTTTGGGCTTTCAGGAATATTCCTGCGGATTAGGACAGACAAACAGATTTTCCTTAATCCTGTAAGAAGAGGACCCGCAAATTTGAATTTTCCAAGCTTTAAATTGAATGAACCTCATTGAGTGAAATGAATGTTTGCATGTCTTTACACCGAATTTTGGTCTGTGTGCCGCAGGCGCGCGAACTGAGTTTGGCCACCCCTTCGTCCTCATCACTTCCCGTCGTATTGGAGGGCATTTGCATTGTCAATGAATCTTTGATAGAAATCTCTTCAATAATTGAAGCAGAAATAACCACGGGAAGATCTTTCACTGGAAGCAAATAAGAGTTTTTTAATAAAAAAATTTGGAAATGATTCGCGAAACTGCAAGGTACACTGACTTCAAAATGGCTGGGAGAGTAGAAAAAGGATTTTACACAGTCCACCAGAGGGACGTTTCCAGGGGAGGGGTACGAAGGAACATATACCTCCCCCAAGAAAGTATCTGAAGGAATTAGTGACAAAAAGAGAAAACGATCAAATTTGATTTTTCGTGCCACCGATATATTGCTAGGCGAACTTTAAATATGAGACTTTCTGTAGTACGAGTATGAAAAAATGGCCTTTACGGAATGTGCTGAGTATTGAGGAAATGAGCAAAACGTCAAAATCCGAACATAACGTCAAAATCCGAACATTGCTCCAGATCCAAAGTAACCCCTCCAAAACCAAATTCTGGATACGTTACTGAGCCCACCCACCCACAAAGCCCTCTTTGTTTAGTTCGTACTCCCTTCCCGCCGCATCCTTAAACTACCACTAATTGTAAGTCTGGTTGAATAAATTTTTATGTGTCCTATTCTTTCCCTGGCCTTTACCAATTGATTGTGTGCTGTCTGCCGTCGCTTGTGTTTCATTGTCAATTTGCACCTTTTGTTGCTGTTGGCGCTGTTCATTGTCCATTTTCGTCGTCTTTTCAAGCAGCTCATCCCTTTCTCGCATCATCACATTCAATTCGTCTTTCAGACGGCAAATGGTCTCATTTTGTTCTTTGTTTAATGAGCGTTCTTTCTAAGAATAAAAATCATAGATAAATTATTGCAAAAAAAAGACATATCTTTTGCACTAATCCAATTTAATTAATTAAAGATTTCAATAAAAAAACACCTCCAACTCATTTGTGAGACTCATAATTTGAGCGTTAAAATGCTGTTCAATTTCAACTATTTCCTTTTTGCTTTTCTCCAATAAAGCGCTTCGTTGAAGTTCGACGACTGAAGAGCATTTGGCGCGTAAATAATCGTCGAAATAATGTTCAATTTCAGGCCTTTGAAGACAGACAGTAACAAGTTTTCCCATTTCTTCGGTGTTTATACGAACAGAACAAAGTTCCTGATTGTTATTAATAGCAAAATTTAAAAGAGAGAGAAACAGAAGCAAAAACCGCCGCTAATTCCTTGAGATTCTTTTGGGTGTTGGCCAATTTTGAATGGAAATCGCGACTTAAGTGAACATTTTGCTCGTTTTGATTTTTCAATTTTCCGTAATTCTAAAGAAAAAATACACATATTGAAAGGAAGATGAATAGGCTTTACGGTTCATTTTTATTGCAATATACCTGTTCTTCTTCTTCTTGGTGTATGAATTGAGGATAACTTAGGTCATGAAGCATCGACTTGGGTCTAACAATTTTAGGCGATGACGAGTGGTGAATCTGCCAAGCATGCTAATAAATGAAAAGGAAAATAAAACACTAACCGTAAGTGCATGTTTAACATTTACAAAACGACTCCCACAAGTCGAATCCAAACTTCCGAAAGTGTCGTCAGGGGTGCTGAACTGATTAGACCCAAGGGATTCAATCGGATCGACAGGAATAGTCTGCGAATTTGAAGGGATAGCGATAGGAGCACTCGACTGACGGGGATTGATCTGTTGTAATAAGAATACTTGTTGATTTAAAATTACCTATTTCTTTTTTTCAAGCGACAAATTAAAAACGGGTTCTGTCAAGAAATGTTTGTTTGGAGTATCCAAATTTCCAACGCTATTGTTTTATTTTTGGGACTCAGAGTTATTAACCAACCAGTGCTCTCTCTTCTTCACTAACAGTTGTATTTTCACTGTTACGCACTGACGTCGTGTCGAAATGTTCTCCCAAAGGGCCGAGTTCCTGCGGTGATTGAAGTTCCATTCCGCTAATAGAATGAATCAAAGTGCTTGACGTTAAAAAGACGCTGCTTTTTTGGTCCATTGCCATAAAATTGGTTGCTCCACTCGGCGATGGCGACAGTCCCATACTCTCTTCGCTAAACAAGGTAAGGTTCTTGTACAGAAAAGGCTACCTAGTCATATTTTCTAAAATCGACACTTTGAGTTTTCCCTTCTCACTGAAATCCGATACCTTAAGAAATTAAACAAATGATGAATGATACTTTAGCCAATTGGAAGACGGAAAATTTCGATTCATCGCATCGATGTTTGATGTTTTATCTCGCACATAGAAACTCTCTTCACGGCGCATCATCCGATTTGGCGGAAAGACCATTTGAGAAGGGGAAGTTGGATCGGCAATTTCCAATCGAGAAAACAGACGAGGAGCACCCACAACGAGCAAATCCATCATGTCGGGAAATCGCTGAAAAGGTCAAACCAAAAAATTAAACAAATGAGTAAATTACATTCCTCAGCTCATGCAAATGCGAGAACGGCACATTTGGAAGCATCTCATCAATTTTTGGAGTAATTTGCGGTGCAAACTGTGGGACGACATCGTCCATCCCGGGGAAAAGCTGGCGCAAAAAGTGCCTTTCCAACTTTCCAAAAAAATGTTGTCGAATGTTGTTTTCCTCTGCGATGAATTCCGTTGTTTTGCCGATGTGTTGCCCAATCCACGCTGAAAATTCTCTTTTGAGCGCCTCCCTTCTAATCACTTCTGGGACAGTGGTCATGTAAATGCTTGGTGTTTCCGTAATCTGTCGGGCCAAATCCATCCTCTGTCGGAGACCACAAAATTTTTGGTCAAAACACATCACGCGTTTGTCCACATCTTGGAGACGTTGATACGCCTCAACCACAGAGGAAACAATGAAACTTGGACAGAGTCACACCAAAACATAGGTGTGCAAAGGGACGGGGGGCGTCACTTCGTACGGGATTTAGAGGTGGGGTCTTCGTAAAAATTTCGGGAGAATAAAAAATACGGGATAAATTTTTTTTCATTGTTGGCCTCGTTTCCTTTACGAAAAGCCAATTATCTCCAAAATTTCTAGGCGGTTTCTAGAAATTTTTAGTGTCGTGAACAGCAAAAAAAGAAGCTCATCGAATTTCGTCTCCCCCCTGCACACCAAAATCACCAACAACCTGTCGAATCCATGTAGCAAGGCGTTGGCAAACTAAAGTGATTAAATATTACTAAAGGAAAGACAAAAAGAGGAGAGGGAGATATATTACATATACCCAAAGAGCGGTGCACTACAAAACGTCGCCACTGAAACGCTGCCAGCCGAAACACATTCGGCCCGGGATAAATGCATCCGGAAAAACTAGGATGAATTGTGAACGCGTTTCGGTGGCAGCGTTTAAAGCTGCTCCCACAAATAAATGAAGATAATAATTTTTAATGTATTTGAAAATTGACCGTTTTGTATGACTTCGTCCTTCGAACTGATAAAAGAGAGGGCACAATTGCGCTGCTCACTCAACTTGCCCCTCAATGCTTTGAGCTTATTCTTTTGCCCAACCACAACATTTTGGGTGCCGTCTTGAATAAAAGGCTGGATAATTCCCGCTGTTGTCTCGCGAACCTCGGACAGATTGCCTAAAATAGTAATTTTGAAGGAATGAGACTAGATTCACTAGCTTAAGTATCAAAGGACGCTGGGTTAATGTAACTATCTTAAAACATCATGAAAATTACCTTCAAGTTTCTGCAAATGTGTACTAAGTGTGGCCAAACGTTTGTCAATCCCTCTTATGTCACGATATCTTTAAAAATAAACGATAGAAAATTATTAAGTTAATGCGTTTCAGCAAGGATAAGCAAAAAAAGTAGAGTTACTGGGTTTTCTGTGCCACATCTTGGACCATTGCTAACAAATGTTGAGCCTCTCTCAACTCCCCGTCCGTCGTTTTTTCAAGGTGGTCAAGCACGTGTTGTGAAAAAGAATCAAGCGAATATGCTGGGTCTTTAGAGGATATCCAGTCAAAGAGAGTTATTTCTTCGGCAGATTCATCAGAAAAGGATTGCTTTGTGGAAAAATTGGCGGAGAAAAGCAGCGAAGGAGGGAGCACAATCTGAACAAATCCTATACTTCGGTAAAAGAGAAAGAATTGTACTTTTTTTAAAATTTCCAAAACTTGGTCGAAATCCTTCAACAAACACCGTCCTTTCTGTCGAAACGTGTCCAGTTTCTCAGCCTGTCCCATGGATTTGTCCAGTCGACGTTGAATACGGAGAATGTTTTCGTCGAGATTTGAAATCACCGACATCCACCCCTGAATTTTTTTTCTCAACGTTCGTTTTCAAACATAATTGTAACGACTTGGTATAGGAATTGATGTTCATTCAGCACATTGTTACAAAAGCGGACAATATTTTCAGCGAGCTGAGCACACTTTCTGCCCAAGTCGACGCATTCATTAATTGCAGAGGGCGAATTTGCGGTTACTATTCCCAACATTCGATCAATGGAAAGCTCCCAGTCTAAAGGTTAGAAAATAGTGTTCAATAGGAAGGGAAGCAGCAGTGTCTGGAACCGTACTATTGACCCCCCCCTCAAAGACAAATTTTTACTAAGTGATAGAAACAGGAAAAAAACTCTACGCCTCAGATGAGCTTCTTTTTGTAGCTCACAATACTAAGACTTACTAGGAAAGAGTTCGGTAGTGCCGATAGATGTCGCCAAGAATTTTTGTGGTAAATTTGGTTTTTCGTAAGAAAATCGAGACAAAAGGGAAAAAATTTTAGAGAACAGTGGTTTTCGTAGGGGAAACGAGGACGAAAAGTGAAATTTCAGTTTAAAACCAAATTCACTCCTTTTTTTACGTAGCAACCCCTAATTCCCGTACGGAGTACGAAGAGACCCCCCCCCCCTACTTGAACACTTATGTTAGAGACTAGACCTTGGTATATGTCGTTAATTTCATCAGCATTTGTCTTCGTGGGTTCTGATTGGGCATTATTGACCCGACGAACGAGAAAAATCGGGTTCGTATCAGTACCAACATCCGAAATTGCTGAAAGCATTGCATTGCGATTGATAGAGGCGCCACCAGAGACAAAAAGGTACTGAACAGAGGTAAAGCAGAAAGTCAATAATTAATTACACCTGTTCATTTATGTCTACATTAATCGAACCAGCGATACACCTCAAAAAAGGAAGAATTAAAAAAAAGAATAAAAACGAATACTTTTGCAAATCGTAAACGGAACCAAGCGCAGATGGCTCCAAAACGAGCATAAAACCACGATTGACGTAGAAAATATGAAACATTTTTAAAAAGTCCGTATGCGTATGCTCAAACTTTGCCATCGAGTTAATGTGAGTAAAACCCCAAAAAGTCGTAACAGCCGAAAACTAGGCCTTATCCGTTCTACTTTTTTACAAAATTAGATACGGGTACTTATGCGATTTACCGCCCATAAAAAAATATAATGTTTTCGGGAAATTAAGTCTCACAAATAGTTAGGTATGAAAATAAAGTTTATGCACCCACCTAGTTAGGTAACTAACTTTACAAATAAAATTAAACCACCATATAATTAAAATACAATAAAAAATAATAATTATATTTTCAATAATTAAATCCGATTTCAGTGTATCAGCATTTTTTTAACCTCAGAAACCAACTGAATTTTTAGAATTTTTTCGGGACATCTTTCCGAAAAGTTGCCCGAAAGACAGTAAATTTTGCTAGAATCTCATCCATATTTTTCACAATAGAAATTGATCAATGATTATACAGTCATGGTCATATGTTTATGGACAAAAGCTAAATCATGAAAAAATTATTGATATTTTCTTGAATGAACCTAAAACACACAAATGTTTTGGCACTTTCTATAGCATTTTTTATGGGCTATCTAGTGGTATCATTCATTTTCTGAAATAATGTCTGACACCAGAAAGACGCTGGTCCAAGCACAAATTGCTTCATTTTTTGGTGGTCAAATGTTTATGGACAAATTTTTATTCAAATAAAAATCAATATTTTGTGGGATCAAAAATTTGAAAAAACTAGCGGTTAGGATGCGCCTTCGGCGCATCTCAAACCGCTAGAAAGTTTACTGCTTTTGTGAACAGTTTAATTTTTCATAAATTAATGAAATAAAGGAAGACTCACTTTGTATAGCCCACGAAGAAACCACCAGAGGAGTGAATGATCCAAGAAGAATCAATACTTTATCTATATCTAAATTCAATTCTAGTACTATAACAAATCTAACATTATTTAAAAAATAGATGTCTAAATCCATTTCAAGCAACAAC
>JAKKIK010002412.1:0-11320 GCA_024500135.1 Heterodera carotae
ACGAAATGGCCGATTGGCTAACGCGACGGGTTCGTCACCCGGCGGATCTAATCCGTTTCGCTGAATTTTATTTTATTTTAATTTAGGAAATTATCAAAAAAAAATCGATAATTCACTTCAATAGGTTTTGGCTGTCAGACACTCTACCCTGTCTGCGCTCCCATACATATAGGCTTAGGCTCCGCCCCCAATCAATCGATAATTCAATTCAACAGGTTTAGGCTCCGCCCCCAATCAATCGATAATTGGGTTAGGCTCCGCCCCCAATCGATAAAACCACTCAATAGACTTGGGTTAGAGATGCAGACAGTCCACTGTCTCGCTCATAAATCAATCAATCGAAAAAATCGATAATTCAAGTATTCGCCCTATGTAGTCAAATTGATTGGACTCATAAAAAGTGAATTGGACTCATAAAAGTCGATTGGACTCATAAAGTGCAATAGAGCCCTCATTTAGACCTCATTTAATCAATGCCTTTGCTACGGCTCTTAATAATTTGATGTTTTAAAGAAGAGTTTTGGCCTAGTAGTGAACCAAATGCCGGTCCGGGAGGTGCGAGCCAAAGCCTTAATTTTTTCAGTGCATTTTCGACTCTGTATCAAAGAAAAGTGCGGGTAAACTAAAAACTATTTGATTATTTAGCCTGTTATATTAGCTATCATTTGTTTTTTGTTCTATTTCGATATCACTATTTTAAAGAAAGTTATGGGAAAAAAGCTGTGTTCGCAAACTTTTGGCGCACCCTGTACTTTCATATTGCCGAAAGACTGGAATTTTGATGAATGTCCGAAATTTGTCACATTTATTTGGCCACTCATTGCACGACGACTCTACCGATTGGACAATATTCACGCATCTAATTTCTTTCAATTACGAAGACTTTCTCCCATTTCTAATCACATAGAAAATTTCTGGCGGTGCCGAAGGCGCCGCCGAGAAAATTTTTGAAAGTCTTAATGGGATTCTTATGGAAAGTTATGGAAATTTCGGTTCCGGATTTTTCAATTCCGTTTTATTCGGCCCCGGTTTTTGTTCGATTCCGTTCAACCTTAGTTTTTACTCATGAGAAATTTTTTTTTCAACGACTAATATCGGCGATCGGTCGAATTCGCACCGGCAAGGTTTTTTGAACGGGCATAACATGCCGTTGTTGTTTCTTTTCAGATTTGCTGCGCTTTGATTTGACTTTTTTCGCAATGATTTGGCGTACTTTGGACGATGCCCATAAAAGCAACCTGAAATTTAATGCGATATATTTTATATTAAATTAACAGGTAATACAAAAATTATTACCATGCTGGAATGACCACCGTGGAGAGGTCATTCACCCATGGGTACTGATTGAAATTTGCAAAAAAAAAGTGTGTCATTCTCCTCCAAAGTGATGCCAAACCACGCTTGGAGAAGAGAAAAGCGATTGTTTTGCTCGTCAAGAAAATTTGTTGCGGTTAAGTGGACAAATACCTTTAAGAAAAATGAAATATTTTTGACGCATTAATAAATTCTTACCATGCAAATGGCCATGATCATTTGGCCAAAAAATGTGGCCACTGTGTAAATTGTCATTTTGCGTTCATTTGCCAAATCTTTGCCGGCCGTTTGGCATTTGCGAACTTTTTATTTTGTAGACAAAAAGTGTGGTCAAATTAAGAAAAAGGCAAATGATGACAAAAATAACGGAGGACAAAGCAGCAATTTCGCTGCTTTTGTTGACATTTTCCGTCTTATGGTCATCGAATGTGAATGTGACATTGTTCCGTTGAACATGGATATAAAAGTCCAAGCTGAAAATTGGCACTGTGAAGGGCAATGGAAGCGCAAATGCCGTGACAATAAAAAAAGGCAGCCCGCGACACCACAGCTAAACTCGATTTAATATACAAATAAAAATATTCATTTTAAATAAATTTAAATTCACTTTTTCATAATTCATCGGAAGCAAAATTGCGCTTAAACGATTCAAAAGCAAAAATGCGGTCAGCAAATTCTCCACATGAAATGCGTAATATACGATAAAATACATAAATGCCAACACAATGCGCGGAAATGTGAATCTTACTACAATTGCTCGTATGACAACGAGGATGAAAAAAGGAGATGAAAAGTGTTTGAAATTGGTGCCAATCACCAACAAAAGCAAGCAGTACAGCACAGCGGACGGAATGCCAATGACCAAAGCGAACACAAATGGACACCAACTCGACGAGGCCAACACGTCCATGACGGAGAAGAACAGTGAAGAAGATGCCATTCGGTTTTTGGTCTATTTAAAACGTGTAAAGACTTTTTGAACTTCGAATGTTAATTTTGACGGAAAATTTGCACAAACTGATGAACTTTTTTTGCGAAGCATCAGGGAATTCACCCCACCCCCACTAGATACAGACTTGAGTTTAGGGAATGCAAGTTTTTAAGACTCTAAAAAGTACAATATATGAAAACATGCGAAAACTCGGGGAAAAAAATAAAGTCCCAAAATTGCCTTCTCCAATAGATTGAGGATTTAAGAAATGCTCAGCTCATTTTTTCGCCGGATTTATTCCTCTCGAAATTGCTTCCAGCGGAACTCTGATTTTGTCTCTCTTTTATGGAACGGTTTTTTGAATTCTTGACCGAGAGAAATATGACGTAAACATTGATTTTGGTGAAAAAAATACAATATTAAAGTACAAAAGAACGTCTTCAAAAAATATACTTATTTTGACACCAAAAACACATTTTCACAAAAAAATAAAAAAATGAGAAAAAAGACTTTTAATGACTTTTCTAGTCGTATACTTAACGCTGCCGCCTCTTTTCTAAAGTGATTAGTGAGTTTGGGGAAATTGAAGCTTCTTGAGAGGCAAATGCCCGAATACAGTACATATATTTGTTTCAGTCATCGCCATATGACAAACTTCAACAAAAGTTATAAGTTACCTATGTACAATTATTGGAACAAAATTAAAAACCATTTACGCATTTATTTGAATAGTTCAAGTACACACAAAAACTCAACTTTTGAAATTTTTATACAAATGAAAATAATTTTTAAACAAATAAAATGGAAATTATTGCTTTTGTCTCACAGAATTACGAATGTAATTTGCACGCGAATTTAAACAATTTCGACAAATAGCAGTTTTTAAAGTGCAAATAAATTCTTAATAAGAATTTAAAACATAAAGCAATTAAAAGGGATGCAAAAAAGCGCAAAAATCGTGAAAAGGCACTATAATAGCATTAAAAAGCCGCAAACAAAGTGAAAATTTATTTTTTCTATTTAATGTATCGAAAATTGTGCGCTATAAATGAGGCCAATGCTCTTTTTGCATCCCTATCAATTATCAAGCAAAAAAGTTGGTGAAAATTGCTAATTAAAATTATCGGCATACAATTTGAACAATTCGAATAGTTGGGGTCCCATAATGAAATGCAATTAAAAAAAGCTTTCCAAAACTAAAATTTAATTTTGAAGGGATACAAAACATCAGTGATATTGTCCTAATCTCAATAAAGGAACCTAATAGAAACACAAATCTTAACATAATTTAGTTTAATTATTTAAAATAAAAATTACAAGAATGTTTTCAAGAAAAAAATGTAATTGAATTTATAAAAAAATATTTAAAACTAGCAATGAATTTAATTTATTTCATATCTTTCCGGGTGTTAAAAATAATAAAAGTGTCTACGCAAATTATACTGCATTTTGTAGCTGCTGTAGACATGCTGTTGTTGCATGTGAAATGATAATGGTGGCATTGCAGGCCGAGATGCCAAAATTGTGAAAGAACAAGGTTATTCTTAGTTTAAAATGAATTTTTTGGAAATTGCTAACCTTTTAACTTCATTTTATTTAGTATCTAATATGTAATAAAGCATTAGAACTTACAACCTAAACAATTAGAAAATCATTTGCTAAACTCGAAAGGAAAGAAACAAGGAACAAAATCAAACTTACTGGATGTGAAATTCTCTCTCTACCTTTTAATCGCATTTATGACCATAAACCAATATTTCCAAAATAACAATTAAAATAAATCCAAAAAACCACTTTCAGCCAGTTGTCCAACGTCAGTTGTCCACATCGGTCAGTTGTCCATTGGTCCGTTGGCCAGTTGTCATTGCCAAATGGCCTGGCACGAAGAAGAAAGGATTAACGACATTTGCGGACGGACACTGAGTATTTTCGAGTAGTTTTGGTGCACCCCTCACAAAGATTTTGATCAGAAATCGAGATATGCGGCATTTAGGAAAAGGTCTAAATCTTAGAAATCGTATGAAATTTCTATTTGAAGGAAGACAAAACAGGAAGACTCACACATTATTGGACCTACACTATTTCATGGGCAATAATATTGGAAAATTTCACTACAAAAGAATATAGTACGACACTCAAAGCCGCTGAATTGCATATCCTTTATTATTTATTATTAAATTAAAATTGTCCGCAAATGTCCGGCCGCAAATTCGAACTGCGCATGGAAGAGAGCAGCGTTGATGCTGGAGGAGAAAAGGTGCCTGGGGACGCGGTGGTATTAAGGCTTTTTTAATTTTTAAAATAATTTTTTCAGTTAAGTCGACCTCAAACTGCTCAAAAAAAATTGTTGGCGGTGAAAATTGTCGCAAATGCTGATATTGTTGAATAAAATGCAATATTAAGCCTTAAAACGGTATTTTTTAAAAAATGTCTTATTTTCGACCCCATAATCTTATTTTTGACCAGTGATTGTCTTATTTTAGGAAAATTTCGATGGGAACTCTGGTTTATTTCATCCAACAATTTATCTCTACAGTCAGGATAGTCTTTCCGTTAGAACCATTTGTCGACTTGGACGACATTGACAGCAATTCGGCATGGTCACCATCCATTTACCGCGCAATGCTTTTTCTTGTGTTGATGACGACTATTTCCGGTATTAAACAGACTCTTATTTTTGTAAAAAAAACTTTCTTAATTATAAAAATCCGATTTCAAAAAACGCATTATTAAAAAACAAATTCCTATAATTCAAAACACACACAAAAAGTACAAGTTTTGTCTAATCAAAAGTTAAAAAAATTTTTTTACCAAAGTTTATTTGTTTTGAATTCAATGTTTTTCAAAGACCAATTAATGCCAAATAAACAATGTCAAAACGTAAAAGTGTGTCCATGCTCGTTGTGCACTTGGCTAATTTGTAAGAAAGTCTTTTATGTGCATTCATTTCTCAGCTGAACGGAAGTGCCGATGATTTTGGCAATAAATGATGCTTAACTTTGAGGATTAATTATTAAAGTGTCTCTTCTCTCATTTAAACTATTGGATCATTTTCTTTCTACGTTTTTTTTTGTTAGCTTATAAATGGTGATTTGCAAATGAAATTTTATTTTTTTGATTTATTTATAAATATTTTCATCCCGACTAGCGTTTTCCAGCCACCCTCGACAAATTTGGCCGGGGTCCCCGATCCACGGCATTCCTGTTTGCCCCCGAAGGTTGTAGAGGAACCCACCCCCTGCTAAAACTACATAAATGGGCATCAGTTTCCGCTACTCAATTCACTTCCGGTTTATTTTAAACTATTTAACTCAATTTAAAGCGTTAAAAATGAATTTTTTTTCCCTCTAGGGACTTTGTTTAATTGTCAAATAAAATTTTATACAATTTTTTAAGAATATATAAAAAATAAGTCAGTCACTTATTTATTAAGTTTGCTTAATAGCATTTACCGAAGGTCTCCAAATTCCGCTGAATGAGTATGCATGAACACCAATAATAATTGAATAATCATTGGTAATTTGCCAAACAAGAATTAAATTTCCCTAATATCAACGAAAGTCGCACATCGGCTGCCCATATTGCGACAAAGGCATTGATGTCATACATTGTGCCCTCCAGCAAATAATGCATCTAATTAGGTTTACAAATATGCCAATAATTAGATCGGGATGCCAATAATTGAGGGTTGGAAGAAAAAAATGTGAAGTTGGCAAATGCAACGAACTCTTTGGCACCATTTTGGTAAAATTTGTAAATGCCAATACAACAAATTTTTTGAACATTCAATTTATTCGCCTAAACTGAATGACATAAATTTGTTTATGCGATAATTATTTTATTTGTCAAAATTATAATATTTACTATTAAATAGGGTGTTTTGTTTTCCATCGAACAAAAATGGTTTCGGCACAAAATGACTCAATGCCAAATTTGGTGAGAAAATAATTTGGAATATGCATTTGGTAAAATCATTCTATTTTGTTCATGAGTTGGCGTTTGGACTTTCGACAGAAAATGTTTTTTATTTTATCGGACTTTTAGGAGTTGGGATCGGTCATTTTGTCAAAAAATGACGGAATTTTTATTAAGTGTAAAAATGCAGCCCAATTTGAATGAAACTAATAATTTTTATTTATTAACACTATTTTGTATTTAAGGCGCTCACTCAGTTTGGCATCGGCACTTTCTCTGCGGAATTGGTTCTGTCAAATTTGGTACGGTGGCTCATAACGCTGCCCGGCTTGTTGTTCAACGCTGCCCTTTTCTACACGATCATATTCGAAAAGTGTTAAAATAATTTATTCTAAAATTCGATTAGGGAGGGGTAAAGAGGAAAGCTTTTAGCATTTTTTAAAATGAACTGTTCGTGTAATTCAATAGCCCTAAAATTAAATTGTTTTTCTGACGGGTAATCAATGTACTGTTTTACAGAGTCGGGATCTTTTCGGCCCCGCCGATTCGGCCCCGAAAAAAAATCTTGAAGGATTTAGGAAATAAAAAAAATTTAATTTACCTAGGCCTCCCATTCACAAAAGGGGGATTACTTTGACCAATGATTGTTCGAATTCGGTTCCGGGATGAAATGGGAAAAATAAAGGTCATATAATTCTTGGGGCCGAATCGGCGGGGCCGAATCGTCCGGGGCCGAGTCGTCCCGGGGCCGAATCGTCGGGGCCGAATCGGCGGGGCCGAGTCGTCCCGGGGCCGAATCGGCGGGGCCGAATCGTCGGCTACCCAGTCCCGTTTTACAATACATTTTAAATTTTCTTTTTAAATGAGAAAATTAAAAATAAATATAATTAGATACCTAACTGTAGTGCTTTTTACAGTATTTTGTGAGCCATAAAATTCCCAGCTAAAAAGGGAGCTATATTTGGGCAGTGGGACGATTTAATATACAAAAATCGGTATTAATTATCCAAAAAAAAAACAGAAATCTTCGTGGCACTTGCTCTACACTTTTGGCCATTGGATCCGTTGTCGACTTTTGCTTTTTGTTGACATATTCCATTCCTTTTGCCATTTCGTTGGTTGGCCAAAATCTGATCAGCAATTCGAGTTGCTATGTGCTCCAATTTTTGCCAAACATCGGCTTATTCTCTTCCGTTTGGATTGTGTTCTTTGTCGGCGTTGATCGCCTAATTTCTGTCCTTATGCCATTACGGTAATTAATTTTTGTAACATTTAAATTAAATGGGGTAGGGTTTTTTTGACCCTATCGTTTTGGCCCCAAATAAAGTTTAAAATTTCACCCATTTTATTCTTTTTGTATCTTATTAGCTTCGCTTCTGCCTTTTTTTAGTTTCTAAACCTACAGAGCTTTCCAATAATATCATGGGCTGCCCAAATTAAAGAAAAGTCCACTCGAATTATGTCCTAAATTTATCAAAAATGCCAACTGTTTTCCGCTTTCAAAACCAGATTATGGCAAGAAATTGGCCCTAGGTGGAAATCGAACCCACACCTTACCCAATCCGTGAGCGGCTCTACCACTTAGCTACAAGGGACACTTAGCCGTCTAAAGAGATAGCACTTCTTCTTAAGGTACAATCTTCTGGAGGATCATCTTTTCATTTACATGCTACCAATGCTTACTGTCACATTCGGTTACAGTTTTTATGTGCTTGCCGAAGCCGCACATTGGACACTTTTTGTCTACCCAAATTGGTACAAATTTGACAAATTGTGTAAAAGTTTAATTGGCATTTTATATTTTTTCATTTTAGGCCCGTTTTGTGCAATAATGTAGACATGTTCAACTTTGGCATGTCCAAAATGTTGCTGAGAAATGGCCTGGTGATCAATGCCGTTTCATTAATTTGCTATGCATTGGTTGGGCTGGCACTTTTTCGTTGTTGCCAGAAAAGTTTGTTTTGTCATAGAAAACTAATTAGAATAAATTGGCACCACTGAAAGGTGGGAATGGATAATTTACTTGCCGTAATTACAAATTAAAGCCTTGCCCTAAAATAAAGGCCTTTTTGAGAGGGGTTAAAACATAAAAACACCGGAAGCTTTTTTCTACCGAAAATGGAGTACCAATGAAGGAAAAATTGCACATCTGACAATGTTCAAATTCCAAATTATATTGGACTTATTTAGCACTTTTTCCTAGCATTACGGTATTTGATTTAATGTTAATTTTCGATAACTAAATAAAATTCGTTTCTTTGACGCAAAAGATTTGGAAGAAATAGCACAAATTAATTAAGCATTATGTAATATTACACTAAAAACTAAATTAGTGATAAAAAAATAAATTGTTTTGTTCGAATGAGTCATTTAATTAAAAAAAAAATTCTGCTATCATTTCGAACTTTGATTGCCAAAAGGATAACAATTTTTAGACCCAAGCGCCGTTTTGAAGCATCGCATTTTCAAGTCGTTGGCTGCCATTATGTCGCTTGTCGTCGGCTCCTATTTCGCCATTTGTGTCATTCGTTTGCTTCCCGAAATGCAAACGCAATTTTACATTTTGCACATTGCGCCCACCGTCGCCGCACTGCTCACTGTCACCGCGGCGAGCAGCAACGCGCCCGTACTGCTCGCGTTTAGGTGCCAAAATTTGGGTAAAGCCCCGCCGACCGATCCGTGTGCCATTTTTGTGCACGTATTTGGTCAAAAGTAAATGGGCTGTAGAAGCTTTAGAAGAGCTGAGACAAGCTTCAAGTAAAAGATCATCGATTGGAAAGACTGTTTAAAAGAATTGTCTAAAAAGGAAAACAAAAAAAAGAGAAATTTTGGGCTTTATGCCGTTTTTTTGCGGGTTTCAATCGCTAAATTTGTTTAAAGCTTCTACGTTGAGTTTATAGGGCCCTTTTTGCGATTTTCGTGTCCATATGCCCTTTTTGACATTTGATGGCTTTTTGCCCAAAATTCAAAAAGAACAATATTCAGTAAAATCGACTTTTTGCAATCAAAGTTCAAAAAAATGACACAAATTCTGTTTTTTAATAAAACATCGTTTGATTCTCCAAGAATTTTTGTTGATTTAAAAAATTTTTACCTTAAAATGTATTGGAATATTCTTTTAGTGCCTTTTTGACATTTGGAGCCCCTTGTCATGCCATTTTCGCAATTTTTTGTGCCCTTTTTTTTTGCTTCCCAATTAATTAATTACAAATTTATTTAAGCACTGAATATCGACAAGCGTTCCACAAGCATCTCCGAGAGTGGCCTCTGCTCGGCAAATGCTTGCTTCGAATGGAACAACGGACAAATGTTTCGGCGGTTACCAATTTTAACAATGCCATTCAGCCAAGCAGTGTTAGCCGATTTGGGCAAGTCACCACAGTAAAGGGAGGAGTACCAGGAAGCACAACAGTGTCGTCGTCGATGAGAATGGCAACGGTCGATGCATAATTATTCATTTTACCGAATTGCCCAAAACAGAGACCCTGGGACTCTATTTTTCTACCTCGCGAAAATGGGTTTATCTATTCCAGAGAGGATGGATTATTTTAATACAGTATTAAAGACCCGCGCCCCCCCTCCCCCCATAATTAGCTCCCTCCCCTATAATAAAACTCCGTGTTTTATGGCATACTATGTCACCAATTGATTTTTGAAAAAAAATCATTTTTTGTTAAAATTGTGGAACAAAGTGTATATATTTCGTCTGACAATTGAACATTGTTGATTCATTCTGATCAAAACATTAATCAATCAGTCCCTCACTGATTGATCGATTACCCAAATTGGTTCTGTGCATTCCTATCGGCGTTTTGAAAGGAATTCTTTTGCGCCTGAAGATGATCGATTTTGTTCAAGACAGTTTGTAGCGTGCGCGAGTCCGACTGTTTGATGGACTGGTCCGTTTCGCGTGCGATTTGTTGTCGCAATTGGTCCGCGCGTTGTTGGAGTTCATGAATTTGCCGTTCCAATTGCTAAAAATTTGCATAATTTTCTTAGCCAACCTTTTCAAAAAAAAAAATGATGCCAAACCGAAAAGTCCACTTTTATCGAATTTTGCGCTGTGCCTTGAATTTGAATCGACACCAAAACGAAAAGAGCGACAGGTACAAGGACGGGAATGATCATTTTAAAAATATTATTTTTACTGAAATATGATTTGGCGTAAATATATAAATATTAATGGTGGGTTTAATTGGAAATGCATCAATTTAATTTATTGCAGCGGGGGACGGATGGAATTTGACAGGTACAAGGATGGGAATGGTCATTTTAATAAAGATTATTTTTACTGAAATATAATTTGGCGAAAAATAAATATTAATGGTGGGTTTTAATTGAAAATGCATCAATTTAATTTATTGCAGCGGGGGACGGATGGAATTTGACAGGTACAAGGATGGGAATGGTCATTTTAAAAATATTATTTTACTGAAATATGATTTGGCGTAAAATAAATATTAATGGTGGGTTTTTTTAAAAATGCATCAATTTAAATACCCCAAATTTAAGCGGGGGAGGACGGATGGAATTTGAGGGAACACAAATGTTTCACAATGTGCAAAAGCACATTTTTCATTCCATCAATCAAACATTGACGATTCATGATGGTTTATTTTTATTGTTCGCTGACTAATCCCACGCAAAATGTGCTAAATTTGTTGGGCTGGTGGTGTCGGCTGATTTTTAAGCTTTTTTCGCTCTGTTGTGGTCACAAATTCGTGTTGTTTTTAATATTAGTAATGACGAAAATTGTGCATATTTGTCCCACCCATTATAGCAATTTTGTAAAGCTAAGAAAAGACTTTTAATGTCAATAATAAATAAGGCTGAGTAAATTGTTATAAATTTCATCAACAAAAACGAAATCACTAATTTATTTATCCCGGTTTTCGAGACTCCGGAACAAGGCGATGCCCAAAAAACCGACCGAGCAGTTTCTAAAATGATATACAATCATAATAAATGAATTTTTTCGTAACTGGTCTATTTACGAGGGATTAGGCTCTAATTCAGGGGGAGAGGGAGGGGTGGGGGGAAGGGGGGGGGGCGGCTCTTTCTCTGAAATAAGGGGGCAGGGACAAATTCAGGATTTTGGGGTCTGGGAGGGTGACGTGGGGGGGGGGGGGGGGGGGACAAGAAGTTTTTGTGGGGGGCGTT
>JAKKIK010002413.1:0-11307 GCA_024500135.1 Heterodera carotae
TGGTGGACATCTTCTCTTTGTATGAATCATAATTAATTGTTTATTATATTTTGTGAATTAAATTTTAGTGTAAAAAATCTGGACTAAAATTTTTACACCACCTTGTATATTAGAAATTTTTTTAGATTAAGATAAATTTAAAATTGTTAATTTGAAATCGTAAAATTATTCTTTCAGAATCCAGATCTCAATTTTTTTTTTTGATAAATTTTTTGTTTCTTAAGTTTTAACTACCCCGAAGTCTATTTTAGTGTTTCAATTGAATTCCTTCATTTAGCTGGCATTATTATTATCTAATTTATTATTTTTGGTATTCTTTTTCTATATACATATTTAACTTTATATAAAGTCAGTCACATTTTTAATAATTATTTTTATAAACAACCGTCATTCGTCATTTGAAGTGCCTATAATAATTCATAAAATGGAAATTATTGGCCAATAAAAAGAAATAAACTTTTTTTCTTACAATAATTCTTTAATTATTGATAAATATTTATGTCGTGATTGAATTTGTTGAATTAAAGTCTGACGCGCATAGTTGCATTTGATAAATTTATGTAAGGTTTTTAAATACAATTTTACACTTAGATATACCATTAAATATTTGTTTTGTTTACAATAGAAATTATAATTTATAAACATTTTATTCTTTAAATCAATTTTGATTAAATTGTCAAAAATTTGCACTTTATTTATGTCACTTAACTGTTGTATGACATTTTTTTTATGCTCTAAAGAATTGTAAATTTATTTTCAAAATGTGAATTTAAAAACATTACCAATTATTAATTGACTATTTATTCAGTTGTTTTCAAATCTATATTCTACTTCCCAATCACTATTTTATGAAAAATTTTTATGAAAAATGTTGTTTAATACTAGTTTCATTTGCAACTTGTACTTGATGCATTTTAGTATTTTAATTATTGTCTAATTTTTTGATTCATTTACCTATAATTTTATCAACAACGAAGCATTATATTCAAAACTTTATTTTTGTCGTGTTTTTTTCTGATCTTAAAAACTCTTAGCTTAAATTGTTCTTTTTCAATTTGTTTATCTTTCTTCACGATCTAGTTAATTAGAGTAGAATTAAATTAAATTTGACGAAGACCTAAGTTCCCGTGTGCTTCTTGTTTCGGCATCGATGCTTGCATGAATTTTGGCGACACAGACGCATTTTTTATTTCTAAATCTAATTTATTATTAAGATAGATTGATTGCCATAATGCTTAATTTCTAAGGTTGATGATAATTTACCAGTATTAACGCAATTTTAGTTTTAATTTGTTTCCTTTCGTTTGATAAAAAGTTTTGGGATTTTATTTATTAATTCAAACAAATTATTTTTTAGTTAATTTCCAGGAGAATATGTAGAAAAGCTATGTTGAAATTTTAGAATATGGAACTTTTGGAATTCAAATAAAAGAATTTAAGTTTATAAGCCTTTTTAATTTCGTTTATTCAGAAATCATGACGAATTGCTCCACTTCAATCCTTGACACATCCATCATGTTTACTTCTTCCATGAACATTATAAATCATGGCAGGGCGATACACATAACAATACTTCATCTGATGGAAAAAAGTTTCCTTTGGCTTATTTTTTCTAAGATTGATTTATGTATTTAATTTCTTAATCTTTTATTTTTTTATTTTTAGATTTTGTAAATTTATATCATTATTCTTATTATTATATGTTTTGGTCATAAAATTTATAATTGTTGTAATGAATAAGCGAGCTTTCGTAAGAAAATTATATTATTAGTTTGAACTGACAACGCTGATACTAAGTAAATGGACAGAAAATTGAAAAATTTATTCTGTCTTGGCATTTATTTATCTTTTTATTATTGTCGATTGGTTGTTTTGTTGAATTAAATTTAAAAAGAAAAATGTGAGAGCAACAGTACTAAGTACATCTATGGCATTTAACCATGTTTCTTTTATATCACATATAATGTGACACTATGTTTAACAGAAAGATTATTTTACTTATTTCAGATTAATGATATTCTGGGTTTCAGTAATATAAATTTTTCTGTTTTCGTTTGGCTAATTATTTTTTGTTTTAAAACGTGTATTCTATTTCCGCTTGTATTTCTTATCATGATTTATAAATTCATTCTTTGCATTTGATCATTTAAGAAATAACTTTGCTGCATTTTTTGCTAATTATTTTTTATTTTATTCTTTAGATTATTTTTACAATTTCATCATTAATTAATTGGAGATGGATGAGTTGACGTAATCATATCAAAACCACGTTAAACTTTCACTTCGTGCTCGTTGCGCCAAAAGGTCAAATTGTCCAACAGCTTCAAAGTCGTTACTTAAAATTAATGATTAATGAAAATCTTAATTTTTCCTGATATATTCTTTGATATTGATAATAAATTTGTTTATTTATGATATTGATATATTTAAAAGATTTGCTTATATTTTTCATTAATTATTTTGTATTTAAAAGATTTTTTTTGCTAATCCTTAGTTTCACATCACAAAAAAATATTTCAACTGATTGCTCTGAATTTTAAATTTAAGTTACTGTGATTTTAGAAAATTTATTGTTAGTATTTTCTTAGTTCTAGCATATTTAAATAAGATGGTAACTGTCACATCTGCCGACTCCGTTCCCGTTCACATTGGCGCTCTTTTTAAGAGAATATATTTGGTGGTTTATTGTTAAATTTTTTATTAAATCTCAGATAAATAATATTTCTGCGTTATATAATTGCTTTAATACACACGGATAAAAGATGATTATATAATTAAAGGCTTAAAAATACACACGTTTAACCCACCATCAAAGTAGATAAATCTATTCCAATTAGTGTTTGGTGAATTACCGGCTTGTTGATGAATTATTTAGTAATCGGTTGACTTTAATATAAAAGTTTTTTTAATCAAAAATTTAACAAATGTGAACGAAATATGACAAAATTACTTTGGCTTTATTAAATTACAACACCAAACTCAAAAGAATTTTTTATTTACTCATATAATGTCTAATCAATTACTTTGCATTTAATTTAAAATTCTTCTGGAAAGGAATTTAGCATAATGAAAAGAGTGGTACAGTCGGCGCAAAAATTTGGTGCCGTTTGACAAAACGCCAATTTTTAATGAAAAGAAAGATTTTAACGCTAAATTATTCAATATTTGAATAAAATATTGTAATTAATTTATCGCACCAAACACAACAAAAGTTACATAGCGCCGCAATTGCCGTAATACAGTTCCCTTGGTCCTTTTTTTAATTTAGCTCTTCAAAACCACATTAAGCGCATGAAAAAATGAGCCTAATGATCAAAAAACTACCCATAAACCAAGGGTGTTTGTTAAAGATTCAAATTTATTTAAATTAGCAGTCGTGTTAATAAAAATTGGCGTTATTTTAATAATTCTCAAGCGGCACCAAATTTGTGCGCCGACTGTATTTAGGATTTTTGGTATAGTTTTTCAGTAAAAAAATATTAAAATGCTATAGCACTTAGCATGTGCGTCCACAATTTGAATGTGAACGTTTGCTCCGGATACAATAAGAAAGGAAATTTTGATTTTTTTTTTCTTGTCAAACTAGGTCTTCTGAATTTAGTTTCTTTATAAGTAAATTTATTTGAATTGTTAATTAGATATTTCATGTTTAAAAGTAATTTTGTCAAATATTTTTATTGTTTATTGAAAAATTATTTGAGACTTTGGAAAGTCTCGAAAGTAAAGTTTAAAAATTCTGATTAACACTTTTCATTTGGTTATTACCAAACTTAGTTGCTCTCATTTAGGTTAATTTTTTTTATCAATTATTGATGACACCAATAAAGTACAGGTTTTCAAAAACAGATATTCTTTTAGCTGATTAAAACTCAATTCATTCTTCTGTTGGTATCGCTGTCTCCACAGATTTGATTAATCATTATTTTGCTCAAAATGTGAAATCGTTCTGCTTTAATAATTTTCGGTTTTACCAATTTATCTCATATTAAGGAATTCAAAAAACTTTGTTTACACTTTCAAATTGATTGCATTAATTATTTTTTATCAAAATAGAAGATAATAAAAATTCACTTATTTGTACTTGCATATGGCTGTCTTTCAGAAAGTTTTTTTTTGTCTAGTTTCTTTTTCTATTTTTTCATTTTGGTTATAAAGACAATTTTTTGTTCATTGGTGTTCTGTTATGTAGGGGTCTGAAGTACGCAATAATTAATTCCGTTGATTAATAAGAGGCCAAATATTCAATCCAAACTTTTCAATTATTTTTACTAAATATTGGTTTTTCAAGTTTGTTGTCTTTTTTTTCCTTGTTGTAATTTTAATAACCATTTACATATTAAATTTTTTATTTCATTAATATTTTTTTAAATCCTCTGTACTTCTTCGATCGTATGGAAATGTCCGTCGGCAGAAGTAAACGAATGAATTTACTCGAATTTACTATTTAAACACTTTTGATTTCATTTTTAAGATGTTGTTACTTTTTAGCTTTTTGTAGATTTGATTTTCTATAGGGTTCTTTTATCAAAAATTAATTAAATTAATTTTAATTAAATTTTTTATTACTGAAGTTTAATAAAAAAAATTTTAATTAGAAATGTTTCTATTCTAAAATACATGTAAACAAAGAAATTTTTAAGATTTTATTATTCAATTTTTTACATAAATGTAATTTAGAGATTGAATTTGGAAATGGTAATTTTTAAATATTTCTGCAAAGGCTAATAATTAATTTCGAAAATTCTTTATTTTTTCATCTCCCGCCAATTTTTTATGCAAAATTACTGCGCCATTCCTGACAAGCCGCAAAAACAGAAAAGGATCGCAACTCTCTTTGAAGACATGCACCTCTTAAAAGATCTATCGAAAGTAATATTGATTTATTATTTTTAGATGGTCATAAATTATAAGAGTTATTAATAAATATATACCTTTTTTAATAAATTTTAAATAATATTCGCTTTTTATTATTCTTTGAGAGATTAACATCCAGCAATTTATAATTAATTAAATGAAATTTTTGTTGATGGGAAAACCTCTTTCAATGTGATAACGTGATAACTCAACCATTAGCATTTGATCTTTTCAGAAATAACCCACGACTTTTACTGTTGCTTAATATAGTTTTTATTTCATAGGCATTGGTTATTTTAATTAAATAATATTTTATTTTAAGAAAATATTTTGTAATGGAATTGTTTTTGTGTTTATCATACTTTCAATGCTCATCAGGGTTGGGTTTGGTTCTAAATCGGATGCAGGAGCTGAAAAACACTTTAACTAGATCAGATTAAGTGTTGTGGATTAAAAATAAAATTTTTCGATTACTTTTATTATTTTTTAAAATTTTGTTTATTTGGAAAATTGGTTATTTGCCTATGTTTGCATATATTCAATTTACATAATTAAACATTTACAGTCCTGTTCCAGTGTGAAGTCAAGTCGCTAATTCAGCAGGAATTCCTCAACGTCATAAGAAGCTACAATTTTATATTAATATCTTCTAAGTGTATACAAAATCAAATCATGATTTTATAATAATAATAATTTATTATGTTACTCCATTTTATCGATGAGATTGTAGAATTTTTGCTGGAGGTATATTCATGTCTTCTGGTCTTTGTTAAACCAAACGGTGAAGTTCCAACAATTAATTAAAAACATTTACCAATTATTGATTGACTGTTTTATTTTGATTTAATATGATTATCTGATTATATTTTTCGCTCACTTAAGATTTTCAGTAAATGTAAATCTTTTATTTTGTCTTTATTGATTTGTTTATTACTTTATATTTATCTCCTCAACATTTAATTATTTTTATGGCAAAATTTCATACCCAACTCGCCTTTTTGCTAATATTTTGAAATTTTTAATACAACAATTTTTCGACAATGTTTCCACTTTTCTGATTTCTATGAATAATTGGATCGGTAATTACTTCATTATCTTGTTTTATTTAGGTTTTATTTGAATTAAATTGGGCAATAATGTTTATTTTGCTTATAGAATAGTTCAGTCTTATTATATAACGTAATTTTTTTAACAAACTCACGAAATCATACTTGGGCTTGCACTTCTATCACCATTGGTGTCGTTTATATTTTCCAGTTGAATCAAATAAACACATTTTCATGTTATTTCAGCAGTTTATTAAAAAGTATATAATTTGATTTTTTTATTACACAGCTAAGTTGAGTGGAATTAATTAATTTTGTTTTGTTCTATTACTAAACAATCCAAATTAATCCCATGCATATTTGTAACTTTGGATGTGTTCGTGTCGTATGGTTGTTTTTGCTGCTTCTCTCAGCGGTTTTCATCCAGAGATGGTAGAACATATATTATGAATTCAACTACATATATTTATGTTTTTCATGATTGCAAAATTTGGGAAAATTTGGCAAGCAATTTTTTATTTCTTTTATGATTCGTGAAAAATTTAAAATATGGGTAAAATTTTATTTGTTTTTAAAATAATATAATTTTGCTGTTGATTCACAATATTGAGAAAAGCATCGGCTTCTACTTTAAGCTTGAATTTGTCCCTCACTTGACTCTTTCCCGCCCATGGGGCGGTTGCATTTCTGCAGCTGCGTAAAATGAATGTCATGCTCCATTTATTGAATTAATAGAATTTCAAATTTGCTTAACCGAAATTTCGGGTGCTTTGTTTTTCTTTCTGAGTAATAAATTTGTTGTAAAATTTTGCACTATTTTTAATTAAATATCTTGTGAATGTAAATTTTTGGTGCAAAAGGCAAATTAATTCTTATATAGATTTATTTTTTGTACCAAGAGTAACTTATTGGTGAGTTAAAAAAGTGGTTTAATTCATTCATCAATTTATGTAAATTGCGATTAGGCTTTTTGCTTATTATGTTGCAAATTTTGGTATATTAAATAGGGTTATAAATTTATAACTTTTTGTCCAACAGTTAAATAAACTGGAGAAAATGTATTTATAAAGTTTTTGTCTGTGAATTTATTTTTTTACTTGCACTTTTTCTATATTAATTAAACTTTATGCTATACAAATTTATTTTATTAGTAAATATTATTTCGATTACTTCAAAAATTTTATATCTTGATTATAAACAGTTGTTATCATTTTTTCATTTTAATCACACGGTTTTTTAATTTATAGCATTATGACAAAAAGAGCATAAACAAGTTAAAACATGTTAAAGAACATAAGTTCAGGTTAAAATTAATTTTAATTTAAGAATTTTAACAATCTTTTTTTTTAACATTCTTTTTAGTATATTTTCTTTGTATCCAATATTTATAAAAATAAAAATTTCTTAGTACCATTTTTCTATATGTAGGATATTTTGATTATTTGCTATAATTATTTTATTTGAACAATTGGTTTTTTCTGCGCTTTTCTTCTTCTTCTTCTTAGGGTATTGTCGTCTTCTGTGGTTAGACTATTTGTGACCTGTGGTTAGGCTATTGTCTTCTGTGGTCGGTGTTTTTTGGGTTTATTGAATTCTTTTTATTTACAATTTAAACATATAATTTGTCCTCATAATATATTATAATTTTTTTAAACATCATTCAGCATAATTTGTTATTTCATTTTATTTGTAATTTAATTAAGGGAGACGTTTTATTTGGCATGTATTTATTTGCATATTCCAATCTATCGAATATCTTAAATAGATTGCATCAACCACTTTTGTATGTCAGGTACCCTTTATTTATTTATTTATTTATATGTTTCTTAAAATTAATGGCATTGTTGATTTTATTGTAAAGAAATGGACAAATTGGGATGAAACAATTCTATAAGAATATGATGAATAATTGGTGAATATGCTGGTGAGCAAGCAATTTTGGATACTTGTTTTAATTAAATATTGAATTTTAAAATTATTTTAGCGTTTTTTTCATAACCACTATAACAACATTTTTTGATAAGATTGTTAATTTAAGTATTATCTCTTAAACATTTACTTATTCATTTCATATAATTAATTTTTATAAAGTAAATTATTAAAGTAAAAACTTTAGTCAATTGTCCCGGCTTTTCTGCTGTTTGCATCTTCTCTCTTATTCGAAGTGTTACCTTGTGAAATACATACACAACATATTTGTAGCGGTTAAATTTTTGGTAAATAAGCAATAAAAGAAATTTTCTTTTAATTAAAAAATATGTTTTTTTTTTTTTTTTAAAACTTTAAATAATAAATCTGTAGCTCACAATGCGTTTAATTACACCATTGATTTTGATTGTTACTTTTTTGTGTCCGCAATTGTTAATAGTTTAATTTTGGATTTGAATTCAAAAAAGGCATTTTGTTTAAATTAATTTTTTGTTTTTTGGGTGAGATGATGACAAAACTATAAGCATATTTTTTATACATACATAAAATAACACGTTTTGGATTTTTGACGGCAACCTTTGTTTTATTGCACTTATCGTCTTCAGGTCGAATTCTTAATTACAGATACTGGCTTTTGATTTTTATAATTAGATTTGGATTTGGGTCAGAAACTGTTATGATGGTCCTGACGATTTTTCATTATTTACTTATTGCTCATTACTTCTGCTAACAATGAGCTTTGGCTTCATCGTTGTTTATTTAAAATTTTTGTATTGCTTAAATATTACTTTAATTACAAAATGATTTATAGTTTTATGTTTTATTTATGAATTGAAGTATACATTGATTTCGTACTTTTATTTCTTTTAATGAAAATTATTTGCAAAAATTGGTGATTTTAATTTAAATTGTTTCTTAGAATCCGTTTTATCAGCATATTTTTTTGTTCTGGTGATTTCAAGTGCAGTAATTCTTTCTATGGATAAATCGGTAGCTTTGGCCTCATATCACCTTTACCTTTTTAATATGGGCTTGGTCTAACCTGCCTTTATATAGGGTCAAAAATATTTTGAATTTTTCCTTTATAAATTATTGAAAAATTTTTTATTTTATTTTTGCATATAAAATATTAATATTTTTAGTTCTTTAACGAGCTGAAACAGTGTATATATAGCTGAAAACGGTATTTTTTTAAATATTTATAAATGTAATTTTACTTTTTTTTTTACCAAATGCCTAAATATTACTTTACAACTAATTTATTTTGTCCGGGATTGATTATACGCGAACACACTTAGGATTTGAATTTTAGTAATATGATTACAAGATAATCTCGAACAGTAGATGTAATTAAATATTTTTTTATAAATAATAATGGTATTCTATTGTATTTTATAACCTTTTCAAACTGCTCCCTCAAAAACAAACTCACCCCCCACACATTGAAACAAATAATTTGTGAATAATTGAACTTTTTTTTGTATGTTTGCTTTCACCTGAAAAGGTTTATTGTTATTTGGTTGATTAGATTAGCCTTTTCTCTTTTCATAATTAATATTATCTTATTTTATTTTTCTGTTTAATTTCATTATTTATAATCCATAAATTTAATTTCTCATCCGTTACTTACTTATAATAATTCATTTTTTTTTAAACTAACTGAAATATATTCAAATTAGCAAACTTTTCTCAAAATTGTGCTTAATGCGAACATGTGATGATCCGTTGGAATGCGATGGTTTTGTTGTTGCGCTCGAGAATGCATTTATTATAGAATAATATATATATATATATGTATGAATCAACTGTCAATATTACAGTATGTGTACAGATTGTGGAAATCCTCCTCCAGCTTTTTGCTGCAAAGCTCCATTCAAATTCGATATTAAAATTAATTAATTTAGTATTTTTTACAAGACTATTTATAGTTTGGGTGTTATTCCTTCGAATACCTTATTTTTAAAATTTATTTCTATTTTTTGTTCGTCGTCACTATTATCAGCGATTATTTCATGATAATTACAAAAAATTATGTGTGGGTAACTAATTGAACATTTTGTGTTTTTCATATTAACCATTTTTGTTTTATTCAAATACATATTAATTTTGCGTTAATAAAAATATTGGTTATATATTTAATTACTAACAAATTAAAATTTTTGTCATTTAGCTAATTTGAAATATAAATCTGATATCTCATTTAAATTTTTGTTAAATAGATAATTTTTTTGTACTTTTAGGTAAACAATTAATAAAATGTAACAAACTTGCATCAGGCCCGGCTAAAATGCCCAAAATAATCAAATTCGTTCGTTATTTGTTCTATTTCTCTCAATTTATTACGAGTTCGTCATATAGATGGAATATTTTTTTTCAACTCACTATTATGAGACAATGCTTTGCAATGTTATTTGCTTTGGAATTTCTAGGTGGCTAATTTTGTATTGGTGACAATTATTAATGCTTATTAAATGGTTAATATGTGTTTGTTTAAATTAAAATTTATTACAAACAATGCTAATTTATATTTATAATCTTTTAATTATAGTTTTATTTTATCTTGCAGAAAAATAATTTATTTACGCTGTTTATGGTTAATCCAATCGAAGCACAAATGTTTTCGAGGCTAATTGTCTGCGCATAAAAAGATGTGGCTTACCCTGTTTTCTGCTTTTAGTCAAAGGACGAAGGCTTTTCTTTCAAGAATTTGATTAATCTTGACATGATATTACATAGGATTGATTCTGTTGTAATTTTATTAATGATGAATTAAATCTTTGCATTTCTTTTTTAAATGAATATTAATTTTTATGTATGGAATTATAATATTTCTTTAATGTTTAATGCACTTGATGAGGGAAGAGTTAAAACGATCCAAACGCCTCTCGACAGAACTGTATACCTTTAATTTCAAAACTGTATAAATTCATCCCATATAAATGCGACGACTTTCGATTGGGCAAATATTTTATTCATTGGTTAAAAAAATTATTTATTTACATTTATTTGTTATCCCTTATTATTATATCGTGAATTGCTGCTTGTGCATTTATTTCATGAGACTGAAAAGAATAGACATTAATAAAATTATGCGACGGGAGGATTTTTATTATTACACTTGAACATGGAATAACCCAACATCGAATATCGGACGATTTAATATTGGTTTTTTTGCTTTAATTATTTTTCGCTTATTCGCTTGAAAAATTTTTTTTACATTCACATTTATTAATGTTATATGAATTTAAACGATTTTTATTTTTTGATGATTTTGTACCTGCATTTGCCTCAATTGTTTCTACTAGAACTCAGTCTTTTTTTTCTTTTACACATTTTAATTTAAAGCATGTCTTGTAACTATTAAATGAAAAAAACAATATTAAAAAAGGTATACACTATGATGGATGAGACATTTTTCAAATTATTTTTAATTTGCTCTTTTGTTTAGTGATTTTATACGATTCGAATATTTATTTGT
>JAKKIK010002414.1:0-11308 GCA_024500135.1 Heterodera carotae
ATATGCATCTCTAACCAGCGAGAGAGCGCCTTCATCGCATACTGTCTGAAGAGAACATACAGTACGGGTAGACATAAAAGGTCCGCTCTCTAGTTTCAATGGCACTGATTTGGAGTGAAAAAATACCAAAAAATTGATTTTATTATCCTATCTGTGATTAGATTATGTCAAAAATAAACATTTGTCGAGAAATGACTTCCTGTCTCTTCTCGATTATTTTTATTGCCTAAATTTTTTTTGTAAATTTTATCGAAAATTCAAATCTGGTTATTTGTTAGAAATTGTAGAAATAGAGTTATATTTAGCACCATACCCCCCCCCCCCCCAAATGATTCTTACCTAATTCAGTTAAAACTTACATTAGCATTAAAACGCAAAACAAATGCCGTAAAAGATTTCGATCGACGACATAATTTTAGGACAATCACCGAATAAAAAAGAGAATTAATTTTTGCGCATTTGTGCTGCCTGCTCTCTTCCCATTTTCTCACTCTTTTCTTCCTTTCTATCGAGTGATCTTTTGCACAATTATATATTTGAAAACTCCCAATTTCGCATTTTTTTGTTGCCACAATTTCAATTTTGCAAAAATAAATTTTCTTTACTTTAATTCACTTTTTCTTTGGAATTATCTGTTTTTCTTTTTGTACTAATGTAGAGGCCGCATTATATTTATTCCTAAAAAATATACTGCTTTGGGGTGGAGTCCAATTTAAGCCAAATGTAGTATTGGGGATTCGAAAAGAAATAAAACGATTGATGTTAATTTTTGAAAAAGGGCCCCGACCCCCCAAATTTTATGAACTAAATCAATAATCGATCTTTTGTACATCGAATTGAATCCCAAATAAATTTGCAGCATTTATAAATTGGGAAATAATTCAAATTCTGCAGCATTAGTAACACAATGGGATGAGTGGAGGGGATGACACGAGCGAGCAGTGACCACCCCGCCGAGCACAGCACATTTTCCATTCCACCCCCCCCCCTCTCCCCAAAAATTCATTTCCAATCCAACGCATTTTGCAAAATCGAATAATGTCCGATGCACAAATTTATAAATCCTAGACATAATTGTCTCCACTTATATTAACCGTTTACTTGCCGGATATTCAAAGGTAGTAGAAGCAGGGTGTTCATTTTGCTAGCAAACCCGACGTTAGCCGGGTTTTTGGTTTTCGCGCAAGGTTTTGACTTTTTCGAATTTTAGGTTTTTGCCTGTTTTGGTTTCTTCTCATTTATTTGCATTGATAGGTATTTCCCAGAATTTAACTTCAAATCATTCAATTTTTGTTTTAGCTGGCGGCTTCTATCGCTCACCGCCAAACCTCCGTCAGACTTTCATATTTTTCGTTCAAATAAAAATAAAAAAAAACTTGAGGTTAATCACAAAAAAATGTTGTGTATTTAATTTAAAAAATCATTTACAGTAAATACAATATAGGTAACAATTGTGAATTTGTATAAAAAGTAGAATATCGAGGTAAAAATTTCCGAGGCAGACATTAAAAATAAAATTCTACATCGAAAGAGGAATGAAATTACACTTGTATTTTTCAAAAAATTGGATGCAAATTCGGAGAAAAAAAATTCCTAGAGAAATTTAAATATGCAATTTTTATTAAAAGCGCAAAAAAAACGAATAATGTTCGCAATTTTTCTAGTGATTTCCTAAACACTACAGCATCAGCGGAAGTAATAGATAAATGAGTTTTTGCGAAAAGAATTCTCCTCGGCAACAAAAATAATAACTAAAAACAAAGAATTACAATAATATACAAAGTTTTAAACGCCTTAAAAGTGGTCAAACAGGCACAGTGATTAGTGAATGGACAGCAATTAGCAAAGATTGCACAATAATGATTAATTAACTGGCAAAAATTGGTGTAATATTAAATTAATTTTAATTATATCAATTGTTCAATCACTTTCCTATTATATAACAGCCAAATACAACAGATAGAGAATCGGTAGATTGTGGACTCATTGAGTATTCAATTCAAACTGAAAAGAAATTTATTAATTCAAAAACTTAAGAAAAAATCAAAATATTCGAGTATCAAAATTTAAAAAAAAATTGGCAAATAATAGAATCATGGAGAAAAAATTAAGAAATTTGTAAATAAAAACAATATATAACGGATGACAATTTTTCATTAAAAAAACTAATATAATGTTGCTTAGTTTTACAAAATAGTAAATCAGAAATTTTTAAAGCCCTTAAATGTAATGAAATACATACTACTAAAAGGAAAGATCGTTTGGACCACACAATTCAGTAAATCAAAATATTTTTTCTTATCTAAATTTATACTTAATTTTGGTTTGCAGTTTGTCGGAAAAATCATACTAAACGAAAATTAAAGAAAACAATCATCTTTTGCAAAAAAAATAATTTTTTGAATCATTTTTTGGACGAATCGACGAATCGTTGCCGCATTCGTCTTCGAAAAAAAACCAAGAGGATCATCATGGGAAGAGTGCAAGATGAATTAAAGTAACCATATAATATCAATTAAAATGAATATGTTAATTATTCAAAAAAGTGTTTAAACAATTAATAAATTTTATTATTCAAAATGTTCTGTGGAGAATAGCCGCTTAACAGAAGAGAGGGAGCAAAGTTGATGAGTTGTTTGAACTTCAGCAAATAAATTTAGTTAAAAATACGGCCAAAATCAGAGGACGGACTATCCATGCTCAAGAAACTTCGTGGTGAAATTAAACAGAATATAAAGGAACTAGCGTATAAAAAATTTATATAATTTATAGAAAGAGCCGAACTGAAAATTTCTTCATAAATTAACAAAATTACAATGAAAAAATAAATAAAATCCATCAGAAAAAGCAGCAAATTTGCTAAATTAAATAAAAATGTAAAGCAAAGGGATTTTCATGCGGAAGCACCAAAAACTAAAGATGATATTTTTACACACATTTGGACACATAAAATAATCCATTCTTTTATAATGACACTGTAACATCAATCGAAAATTCTTTGCAAAAATAAATTAAAATAATTTTTTCCTAATTAAGCAAATTAATTGAGTTCATTAAGCAAAGCATAAATGCCTATTTTAAAATATTTATCGTTTGAACTCAGAAATTACAAAAAATAAAAAGTATAGGTTCTTCTTTCAATGAATTTTTTAGTTTATAATGTAAATTCGTATCGAAGTAATATTATTATGCATTAATAATTATTTGAAAAAGTAAATATTCATTTTTTATGGAGGACCAAGTCGAGCGCAAGCTTTACAAAAGTGGTTCGAGCATGTATAATATTAGTTAATTATACAATAGTAGTAGTATGAGTACCCTTTTCCTAGGTAAGATTATGTCATAAAAAACGTAGCCACATATGACAACAAAATGTTACTCAAAAAAAAAATTTACTAATGGAAAGGAAAAAGTAAAATATTAATGCATCTAGAAAAAAGCATTTATTTATTATAATTGACCTACAGAAAAAATAATTATTTACAAACTTTTCATAAAGCTAAAAAGTTTT
The DNA here is from genome assembly GCA_024500135.1 of Heterodera carotae. Lineage (NCBI taxonomy): Eukaryota > Metazoa > Nematoda > Chromadorea > Rhabditida > Heteroderidae > Heterodera > Heterodera carotae. Next base: position 3,512 of record JAKKIK010002414.1, read on the forward strand.
TAGTAAAAACTTAAATGTGAATTTTATGAAAGACCAGAAACTAGAACAATTTAATGACGAGCTTCTACGTACAATCAATCAGCTTAAAATATCATTTTTGATCACCAAATTAACAAAAAAAAAATTATTCGAATTACTTCAAATATAAAAATATTATTAAAAAATGTGTAAAAAATTGTTTTAATGCAATGCCCGTCCACACATCTCATGGAGAGGATCAATGGCGGATGCCCAACACTTCTGAATGTTGTCTTTTTGTTCCAAGATCTATATGCGTAGATTAAATCTTAATAAATAAAAATCACAATTTCTTGCTGTGCGGTCAACAATGCAAAAAAGAAAAGGAAATAAAGACAATCTTAATCAAACATTGAAAATAATAATAGTTAACCAAGATCGTTATAATCATTTTTTTAATGTAGAAGTATATTTATTCAATGTGTCCACACGATGCGAAATCACACGAAGAAGCGACTACTTAACATCAATCAGAAAATTTTAGAAAATTTAATATATAAAATTAACAAATTAAAGCAAAAATTTTTGACGTGGACAGTAGATCGAATAAAGAAGTGATTAGCAAAATAAGAGTTTTGCATTTTTATATTGTATAAAAAAATAAAATAAATTATATGGCATTTATAGTTGACTATAAAAAATACGGATCTAATCAGATATGTTATTTGAGCGTCGAGATACATAGAACAATCGATGAGAATCTGAGTTTACTCAAAAAGTAATTTTAAAATAAAGTTTATTGTGGAAAAAGTGCAAGTATAAAAATAAATATAAAAAATAAAAACTTATTATTTATATGATATCCAGTTTATCGAACTGTTGAACGAAAATGATAAATTTTTTGTGAAAATGAATTACCAAAAGAATGAAGTTAAGAGTAAAAAAATGTAGTCCAATAACTGTTAAAGGGTTGGCTCTTTAAATAAACAAATTAATATAAAATTATAAATATAAAACATTTCCAGAGCTGAATAAAAATAAACATTTTTTAAAATGTATATTTTTGAATATAATAAATAAAAAAACATCAAATTATTAATATAATAAAGTCGCTAGACCTAAAACACCATAAAAGTATTAGGAAAAAATTTTTTCTAAGAGCTTTGTCTTACAAAAACTCGGTCAAAATTAAAATAACCGGTAACAAATGTTGTAAATGAAATGAAAGAATTAATTGCGGATCTGTAACAGCCACAATGACGCAGCCGACTAGTGCTCAGACTCCGTCGCGTGTAAGATTTTGTCACTTGCCTTATTAGGAATGACATGGTCATTTCTGCAGCATTTGGGATAATCTTGTTTATAATTGCTGTACAATAATTATGAACCAATAATTAATATAAAAAAATACTAAGATAAATAGATATTATCCATAATGAAGGCAACTTCTCAGATAAACATCTGCATAAAAAATAGATTATATTCCATTATTTCAATTAACCAAAATAATTTGCATACCTATTATTATTATAAATATGTGAAACCAAAATTGTAAAAAAATTAAAAATACAAAATACAACTAGAAACAAAAAATTAAAAAAAAATTCACCTACTAAGAAAATTGTGCGAAAAAACAAACATTTAGATGGAACTAACCAAGTGCAATGAAAATATTTAAATTTTTTTGATTATCTTTAAAAAAGGTTCTGCTTAGCAATGCGAAATTTTTACCTAAGCAGTCATTAGTCATTTATTCTTGCACACTTATTTATATGTACAATGAGACACCATCTGAAGCATTCCTTTAACTAATGAACACAATCTAATTTAAAATAAAAAAGAAATAGTTTAACTGTAATCAATTTATCAAACTCAATGAAATCGAAAAAAATAAATTCAAACCGAAAAACTCAACAAACAAAGAAGGCTTCGATTTGTGATAATTTGGGCACTATTTTTCTTGCAAAAAATAATTGAGTTAAAAATTTTATTGCTATTAAAAACTAAATTCAAAATTATGTTAAATTGAAAACTCAATAAAAACTAGAAAAGAATTTAATTTGGATTTAGCAACAACCACAACACACTAAAGATCCAGTGACTGAAGACATAGTTAGCAGGGATTTCTATCAAAAACATATGTATACATATAATATAAGGTAGATATTTTTTAATATTTTATTTATCAAAATAAATTGCTTACTTAAAAAATTTTTACAAAAATATGAAACAAAAAGCCTTAAGAAGCAATCGCAATCTTTTATATTGATGAATGAATTAAACCACTTTAAAATATATTTATTAATGTTAAATATTCTATTATTAAAAATACGACAACAAAAAAGCAAAATGCGATAGATCGTTTTGATAAATAAAATCAAACAATTTAAATAATTATAAATGGAAATGGACTTATTATGTGTCGAAGACTTTCGAGCTGCAGGTTAACGCAATAAATAGTACGTCTTCTGAAACAAAATCTCCACTTTCGCAGGCCAAAAATTATTTGCTATAAAATAATATTTAAAGAGATAATGTCTAATTAAAAGAATTAATTATCAGTAGAATTTTCCCAATAATTAAATTAACAATATTGCTGAATCAAAACAATTTAAATGTCATTTTCAAATTAATAAATTTAAAAAAGGTAAAAGATAACAATAATTCATACACACAAAAATGTCTATATGTTACAATGAAAAAATAAAATAAAATCCCATCAGAAAAAGCAGCAAATTGGCCAAATTAAATAAAAATGTAAAGCAAAGGGATTTTCATGCGGAAGCACCAAAAACTAAAGATGATCTCGAGATGAAATAAAACAACAATTTAAAAAAATTAGCATTGTTTATAAAAATTTTAATTCAAACACATATTTATTTAGATCAGTTGAAAAAACACTGTTGCATCTGTGGTACTTGCAAAATAACAATAATATTTATTTAAACATTGATAAAAATGAAAGATTAACTTTGTCCAATAGAACATTTGTATTTACAGAACAAATATTTTAACAGAAAAAAATTTAAATTGATTCAAAAATAATTTCCATTAACTAATCAAATTATATAGGTGAAAAACAACATGCTTATGTTTTTGAGAACGCAAAAAAAATATTAAGTGAACTCACAGATAAAGTCAAAAGTCACATAACATTAACCAATCATCAACGATTTATCAAATATTGGTAATAAAATTAAAAAACAACAAAAAACTAATAATGCGAATTAAAAATATGGTAAATAAAAGGACTTAAACATGTTTTGGAATACATTACTATAATCATAAAATGTATTTCAAAAATAGTTTCATGAACACCCAATTAAATGCTTTGTAAATATCATGAAATAATCGTTGAGCATAACGACCACGACAAAAAAAATCGAGTGGATAACAATTTACAAAATATAAGTCTATACAAAAAATCGACCAGCAAAAATACGTTAATGTGGGAAAGTTTAATTCTCGACATATTTGGCACAAATAAAGAAAATACATAAAATTCGTTGCCGAATTAAATCAATGATCAAACCAAACACAAAATAATTTTAAATGTATAAATGAGAATGTAGGAAATTAAAGTAGTATTTAAATGAATAGAAATTAATTGTCGATTTTGACGATCCAAAATCAGAATTATAATAAAAAAATCTAATATATTAAGTTTATATCATTAATGAAGTGAGGAATAAATTCATTTAATTCAGAACCAAACTATAAAAAGTCTTATAATTTAAAAATTACTTGAAAAAATAATCATTTTAATATCAAATTTGAATGGAGCTTTACAGCAAAATCTGAGGGTTGACCACAACCTGTACACATATTGTAATATTAACAGTTATTTATATATTTACATTATTTTATAATAAAGCGCTTGCGACAAACCCGATCAATCGACGGATGTGATCGTGTCGGATTAATTTGCACGATTCTGAGAAAGGTTTGATAATTTGAAAAAACAAAACTCTAAAATATTTTACACTAAAAAAGAACCCAAAAAAAAATTCACGTCAATCACGAGAAAAAAAGAAAACATTATAAAATTTAAATTATTGTACAATAAAAAATAAGCTGAACCTTATGATAATTAAAAATAAAAAGATTTAATTAAGAAAAAACCATTTAAATGGGTTGCCATATATGTTAACAAAATAAGTAGCTCATAAAGAAAAATTTTACTAATGGAAAAAAATGTAAAACTTTTATTGTTTTTTATTGTTGCGTCTAAAAAAATGCACTTTTTATTATAATTAATTACAGTGAAAAATTTAAATTTATATAGGCAAAAATTTCTAATATATGTAGATCAAAAAAAAAGATAAAATTAAATTTGCAAACTTTTCATAAAGCTAAAAAACAGAAACATAAATTTTGTTGGAGCTCCACCGTTCGGTGTATGAAAGACCAGAAGCTGGGATAATAAATGAGCGCCGGACTTTTCGACAGAAAATTTTTAAATTTAATGCTAGGATTTTTCGACAGTAAATGTTAGTTAAAAATAATAATTGTATCTCTTTTAATGTCGCTAAAACAATTGCTTTTAATTTAAATTTATCTTTCTTTTTTTTTAATCAAAATTGATTCGGCATTCGATAGGCCATTGCGCTAAATATAGATAGTGATGGTGCTGCCCACGCGCGCTGCTAGGGTTCAGCGGGACCGTCGGAAATTTCACAAAAACCGCGACCACTTTATTCCCGGTCAAAAAACCGGAAAATCGGTGCAAGTCTGTTGAAGTTCTAGCCATCACTGTCGAAAAGTCCTAGCGCCCGATAAATGACGAGCTCTTACGTACAATCAATCATTCAGCTTGCAAATTATAATTTTGATTACAAAAAAAATAATAAATTTGATTCATTTCAAATATGGAATGCTATTAAAAAATGTGTAAAAAATTGTTTTAATGCTTGTCCTAAAGGATAATTAAACGGATCACAGAGCCGTCAACCAGCAGAAGGAGACAACAAAGTACAAGCAGAGCAGATAGTTGAAAATGGAAATATCAATGCTTTAGATTCATTCTAGGAACCATTAAAAATATCAATACAAAACCAAGAACATAAATGCAATAAATTAAAGCAAAAAAAGCAATAAATTTAATTCAATAGATTTTAACGCGGACAGCAAGCAGATCAATTGAAGAAGTGATTAGTAAATAATTTATTTGCCTTTTTATATAAAAAGATAAAAATAATAAATATATTTGGCATTTATTGTAGACTATATATAAATCAAATTCAGAACAATAACGCGCAAAGAGCGGGAAGAACAAAATTTAGTTAAATAACGAAATTATGTTTTTGTGGGAGAGAACAGTACAAAATTCAAATGCATAAATAAATTGGATGAAGGCTTTCCTTTACAACCCAGGGAAGAAGCCTTTTTATTATTTACCATGGCGTAATAAGCCAAAAAAAATATTTATTTTCAAATATGACTTAAACATACACTACAAACCAATTTTAATCTTTATCAAAACAAATTAACTAGCGCCATATTGAAGAGAGAGAAGTAAATTAAAAAACTGAGGGAAATAATAATTAAAACTATTTTTAAGAAAATAAGTGTATAAAGAAAACACAATCACAAATTAATGTTTTAAATTAATTATTAGTATGATAATGAATCTACATAATTGAATAGATAAAATAAAACGTGTAAGTAAAAGAAAATATAGAAAACACCTAAACTTGAGTAAATGTTGAAATATTAAATATGAGGTTTGAATGAAACATTGAAGAAAAAAACTTAAATTCAACTTCAAAACATGCAAATCAAAAGATTAATTGCTGCCATGAAAATTAGATAATGCGTCCCTTAATAAATCCGAATAATAAGGAAATTAATTAAACAAAGAAAAAAACTTTAATTACTAAGTGTTAAATGGTATAAATGTATTTAAAAAAATGTAAAAATAAGCATACGCTTTTTTTACAGAATTGATTAAAGTGATAGTCATCAAACAGATAAAATAAAAATTAAGCCGGATGAATCTACACGACTAAAAAAGCTACAAAAAACAAAAAATCAAACCAAAAAAATACTGAAAATTATAATTATCCCATAATAATTTGCACAAAAAGAGAATATATAAAATTATGTCTGCAGTACTATTAGATGCATAAGGTTCATAAACAAAGAAATTCAAATAGTTAATTGAGTTCCGAATTAGTAAATATTAGTACTAAAAAGACAAAAAATTTACGAGAGGAAAAGCTTTTTTATTTACAACAAGTTTTAAATCGTATAACAAATATTCAGAGCCAAAATCATAAACGGTCTTATAATAAATTATTAAACTTTATTTATCTATGTAAAACAAACCAACGGTTGTATGTTTGTCCTTTATTTCATCTTAGAATTTTATTTCAAATATTTTAAAAGACCATTAAAATAAAAATTTTGCAAAAAAAGTAATATAAATATGTATTATATTGTTTGATATTATTTTTGTAACCATATTTATTACTGCAATTTCATACAATAACTGTGATCGCGTATAATCAACCCCGGACAAAAAAATAAATAAATCAATTTACAAGAAGATTTAGATTTAATGTAAACAAAAAATAGAATACCCAAAATAATCAAAGAAGTGCTTCGAAGGATCGGCTTCAAAAATTAATCTGAATCAAAAGCTTTTTTAACAAAAAATCAAATGCCAATTAAAATTGTAAAATAATATTTATACATTTGGTGAAAAGTTCAATTTACATTTTATACATTTAAAGACAATACCAAATGCAATAAAGTTTCCGCTGATATTACTAATTAAACATTCTTTCTTCTCGGTAATTAACTCAAAAAGATCAAATATTTACATGCAAAAGTAAAATAAAAATAATTTATAAGACAAAAATTTAAAATATTTTTACACTAAACACGAAGCCAAAGCCTGCCAACTTTTTCATCGAAGAGTCACTGGAGATGCACTTGAAATCGACACACAAGAACAATATGCTGATGAAAGGGATTTTAAGGAAAAAAAAATAAATAAAAAAAAACAAAATTTTCTCAAATAATTTCATTATAAACCCAAATAAAAGTTTGAAACCAATGAATTCGAATTAATCTCTAAAAACATGGAAAAAAAATGATAAACAAACTGAAGATGGTATTAATTAATTTATCTTTTTAACAATTAATTATGGATAATTGGCAACAATATGCATTTAGAAATCGATATCATTCAAACAAAAGATTTTATGAACTCACACCAAAAATTATGATTTCATGTAAAAAAACAAACGATGGAGTAGCCTAAAAACAAAGTTCAACGCTTATAAAATAGAACTAAAGTCTATCAACCTAAATAATAATACAAAAGCCAAATAAATGAAAACTGATCGAGTTCTCGAGTTTTTAGAAATTCTTAACAATTGAAAAAGAGAATAATAAACTTTTTATTACATTATTAATATGCTGAACAAAGTTTAATTTCTTATCAATCATAATTCCAAAATACCGAATGCATTCTGTTTTTACTATTTCTTTTTTAAATAGTAAATATGTCTGTTGATCGTTTCCAGTGCCGATCGAGGGCTTCAAATTTTATACTAAAATAATAAAAGAAACTAAAATAATAAAAAAACTAAAATATTCATTTTTCGTTTTTTATATAAAAATAAACACAAACACATAAAGGACAAAGAAAAAATGACCGACTTTATTGGACATTCAAGTGCAGTCGAAGTATGAAAGTGAGAAATTGCTGAGCAGCATGACTGCACCATGAAAATTACGGACAAGATCAATCAATTGCATCTCCTTTAAATGTTAAATATACAATTAATTGATTAATATATTCATTTTGAAAATGATAATAAAAACAAAATA
>JAKKIK010002415.1:0-11303 GCA_024500135.1 Heterodera carotae
TATGGAACGGGCCCATATGTTTGGCAGGAATTTTTAAAGAAATTGATTAGTTTAAGATAAAAATTATGAAATTTATTTTCAGTGATCATTTGTTATAATTATAAAAAATTTTACAAGCAAATGAATTTTGATTGAAATATAGAAACCCCCCTCCATTTGAAGCCCCCCTTCCATTTGAAGCCCCCCCTAGAGGGGGATTGAAAAATAGAAGCCCGGGGCTTCAATTAGAGGAAATAAGGTAAGTGTTTAATTGAATAAAATGCTTTTATTGTAGATGTATTTGGATTTGCAATCTCTTTTGGCTGAAATTTTATAATTCTAAAACAACAATTCAGAAGTAAAATTAAATTAGTATTAACGTAGTGGTAAAGTTGGCATCTTCAGGATGAGATTTGCAATATGCTTAGGTTTAATAAAGTGTTTATATTTTTCTTAATTTCCATCTACCAAACATTTTTTCCTGGCTTTTGATACTCAAAAAGAATAGTTTTTTTAAACATTTTTGGCTTGAATGTTGTAGGATTAAGTGGGAAATTTTATTACACCTAATCATCTCTCATCTAATTTATAATATTGTTTACTTTCGAGATCTTTTAGTTGATTTTAAAGATTTGATATTACCGTATTTTTATCATTGAAAAATCAAACACGTAGTTTAATGATTTTTGAGCAATAATTTTATTCACAATAAAAGATTGAATGAAACCAACATAAAATATAGCAAGAAATTTAGCAAATAAATAAAAAATTTAAATTTAATTAGTAAATTTAACCATTGTGATAATAGCGAGTCTATGTTGATTCCGATTTATAGTTAAAAAAACAATTCTAAGCTGTGTCGACAATCTACCAAAAACAGAGAAATCCTTTTTTCGACAAGAAAATATCGACATTGAGGCCCGCTGTTAATTTAATATATAAATATCTTTTACAAAATAATCAATAACAATGACGAAATGTAAGACTTTAAAATGAAAAAAGCTTTGGCCATTATTTGCAATACTCAAATATTGAAAAAAATATATAGAACGGTAATAATGAGTACATATGATTCACTTATGGAAATATATTTAAAAATTTCAGTTCATTAGCAAACCGACAAGAGAGAAACGCTTTCATTGTCAAATTATCCATTTTTATGTATATGTATATAAACTATTTATCCATTTATCCGTTGCCAGCATTTGTGAAAACCAATTGCATTTAAAACTAATGAATTCTGGAAAGGATAAAATTAAACAAATAAAATCCTTGGATAAAATTAACAATTTAAAACCACGGGGGAGGAACGGGCGCTTTATGCCTAAAAAATGATTTTATTTTAATTGCATTTGTATTTCTGTGAATCCATTTTTATGTGTATATATAAAACTATTTATCCGTTGTCAGTATTGGTAAAAACAAATTGTTTTTTTAAATTAACATTTAACATATGAACTCGAATATCGAACAATAAAATTAAGTATTGATAAATTAATTTCTAAATTCAGTGAAATATAATGAAGTTAAAAAAAAGAAACGTTTTTATTTACTGATCGAATTTTTTCTCATTTACTAATATCATCTTTATAAATAGAATTTTCCCAAAACTAAATAACTTAGACAAAATTTCAAATAAATTAAAGAGAGAAATGATGAAAGCAAAATAGACAGAGAAAATTTAAACTGCGGTCGCCGACAGAGAAAATTTTAAAAAAATTATAAGTTTGTTAAAGAATTTGGATTGGTAAAATTGAGACTGGAGATTCTGGATTAGAGATTTTGCACGTTATGTGGGTTGATTTTGGACGCTTGGTGAATGATTATTTAAAAAACAGCATATAATTACTCAAGCAAGTATTTTGATTTTATCAACAACATAAGGCAAAAATAACGAGAAATAAATTTAAGCTTAAAAAACATTGTATTTAATAGGACCCTCGGATAGATTATGCAAATAAAAAACATTTAAATGAAAGTAATGCAGACGCTGGAGAAGCCGCAGATCTGGGTACCAAATTTCGACATATTTTAATAACGAAACACCGAAATTGCTTTAAATTTAATTCGCAAAATTATAATATGTACAAACACAGAAAGACACTTATGAATGATAATTAGTACCGAAACCGTATGAGGAAGTCCATCCGCCATCAAGAATGGACTTTGCTTTCCAATTTAAAAAATTTGACAGAAGAATATTTATCAATAAATTCATAAGAAAAACATTTCGTGTTTGTGCAGAAAGAATGCAAAAAGAGATAATGTAAAAAATATTACATGCATTAAAAACCAATAAGAAAAATTTCATGTTTGCATATAAAGTTAAAAACATATAGAAAAATTCAGATTTATGATTTAATAAATAAAAAGGGTATAAAAAGCAATACTAAAAGCGATGTCATAAAATGGGTAAAAAATCAAACAAGCAGTAAGCAAACAAATGACCAATCTGATAAACACATGTGTTGCTGTTTCTCAGAAAGACACACTAAAGTGCGCCAAAAACAAAGACAAATACTCGCTAAAATTAAGGCATAACGAACAGATATATTTCCCACTCTCAAAAAAATCCATAGTTTTATGGCCCACCGTTATAATATAAGATATTAATTGATGAAAAACATAACAAATAAAATATATATCCGTAATATCCAAATATGAGAACTTTGCGAATTTAAAACTATACCAAACAAAAACAAAATTACTCAAACTTTGCGCCCTTCACAGTTGTCTCAACGACTTCAGAAGAGTTACAGCGCTTAATTAGCGTAGTTAATATACCATCAAAAGCTAAAAGTATGTATGTCGGCTGAGTCACGATCGCCCTTTACAATTAATACATATGTATTATATAAAGGAAACATTTTAACATATTAAAACAATCAAAAATTTTAAATTAAAATACTGAAATCAAAATATTAATTGAATACACTTTTGTTTTTGTCGAATTTTTTTATTAGGAAATTATCAATGAAATTCTTTCCTTTGCCTAAAACCAGGGATGTGATGATTATGTTCTTTTTTTAAAGAAATGTTCTTTTTTGAAGGGCTCGAATCTTTGAAATCCAAAATGTTCTTTTTCAAAAGAAATGTTCTTTTTTCAGCCTACTGTTCATGTTTTGTTCTTTTTCCCTAAATTTCCAAAATTAATTCATTTTTTAAAATTTGTTTGTCGTTCTGTATAATAATTATTTCTCCGTTTTCTTTTTGCATTTATTTTTGTTCTCGCCGTTAACAATCGCTAATTTTTTTTTTGTTTTTATTGTTAATTTTGCCTTAATTTTCCTTAAAATGTCACTATTTTTTTTTAAATTTTCGCGGCGGCGCCTATCGGCACCGCCGCACCCCAGCAAAAATACTTTTCGACTTTAAAAAAAACACAAAAAATCGAATAAATTGGACAAATTCTCTTAACAAATTCATCTCATTTTTTTAATTTTCCCGGCGGCGCCTATCGGCACCGCCTTCCCCTACCCAAATAAATTTTGATTTTTGGTCTTCAAGCCCACAAATTGCTCAATATGATTAAGGATAAAAAAAACCGGTATTTGATAGTGATTTAAATGAATAAATTGATGTATTATCGCTGCGCAATCCTATCCTTTTTAGATAATGTCTCTTTTTTTTTTGACTCCAAAATCTTTTTTTTTGGGATTGAATGTTCTTTTTTTGAAAATTTTCATATCAAAACAAAATATGCACAACAAACACCTTGTGAACTAGCCTTATGAAGTTAAACAACTACCTTAATTTGAGACCAATTGTACACGAGAACAAGTTTTAAAGTGATAAAAGCATTTCTCAGTCCGTAAATTTGTCCATTATTTTAAAATAATTGTAAAAGACATGAAATGCAATATCTTTTAAGCGCATTAAAATTTAAACAAACAACAATTTGTACTGCAGATAAATAAAAACATATAAACTAAACAATTCCAAAGTCTAATACACGCATGCATACCTATGCATGCGTTTACCTAGACGGATGTTGGATAAAAGGCGGTTTTTTTACCAAGTTCATTTTCAGAGACGTTTTCGCCTCGCAAAAACGCTAGACTCGCTTGTCAAGAAAGACATGGACGGAATGGAAGCCAAATTAATACCTTAAAAAAAATAAAGATTTGAAAAAAACTGGCGACCTAATAAATGGAAAAATAAATGGAAAAAGTAAAAGACGAAAGTCACATAAAACTTCAATAAATATCAAGAAATCGCTTCCAAAATGTTTTAGTTACTATATATGACCGAATAACATAAAAACTTAGACAAAATTCGATTTCAGATAAAACACCGGAATCAAATATAGATTCATACGGTTGTAATTATTTAAATACCGGCTCTACCAAATTCTCCTTATAACAAAATTTGTTGCATTAAAAGTGAACAACTGTTGAGATATATAAATACCCTTAGACAGAATGAATGAATAAAAGGCAATGCCACCACCTACAAATTTAAACTAAAATTGATTGAGTCGAATGAAAATCATGAATGATATATATATATATATATATATATCATTTCCTAAAACAGCAATATGCAATTGTCATTTAATACATTTATTAAAAATTTACAGTTGAATGATCAAATTTTATTATATGTTTATATAAAATTTTTATCCGTAAACAAATATCAAAAAACTTGTTATTTATTTTAAATAAAAAATTACATAATTACAATTTTTATTGTTATTATCCTGTAGAAAGGATAAATTCAAAAAAAAATTATATAGAAAATTTAATCAACGTTCTTATCAATGTAAATAATTAATGAATATCGTCAAAAAGATGCAAAGAAATAATATCTTACAAAGAATTTTACATCTATAAATGCGGGTGAAGCGACATCCGATTTATATGTTGCAACCCAGGACATCTTATTTAAGAAAAAAAAATCAAGGAGCGTTACTAAAATTTCATTTAATTAAAACCAAAATTGACAGTATGAAATCAAAAATACTTGGAATGGAGATGAAATTCCTATCTAATCATTCACTATTTTCCAGAGAGGATAAATAAATTGCGGTTAAATTTACATTTTGCTGCCAAAATATTATCCAATTTTGACCGTTTTATATTGTTTTGAATATATAAAATTATGTTTTAATTATCTCAACATCGCTTGCCATGCACAATTTGATGAGAGACTGACTACCAATCGTGGAAAAAAATATATTTAAACACACTGAAACGTGTTACAAATTAGTTTTTCCTAAAAATTCTATTAAAGGCATTAAAAAACAATTTTACCCAAATTTAAGTAAAAAAAAAACAGCAATCACCTAAAAATAATACCTTGGCAGAAATTAAAAATATAAAAAAACAAATGCTGTATAGTAATACAAAGTTGTTAAAAGAGAGAAAGTTTAGACACAATTTTTTTTTAAATAAGTTATTTCTTTTATAATAAATTATAAAGCTGGTGCATCAAACGACTCGCAAACCTATAAATCGCAACTTTTGTAATTTTGCAATAATTGAACAATAAAATTGACAACAGAAATAAATTAAAAACGATTCATAGTTTAATTGCTACCCTTAAATAAATAATTAAATAAATTATGCTATTCATTTATTTTGGCAATCAGCTGATAATGCGGATTAAAAGTTCATAAACTGTAATTAAACTTGCAAATAAATTTTACTATATAGTATTCATTGCAAAATAATGACTGTTTTCTCAAGATACATTACTGTGGGTATCATTTAGCACAGCGCAAATTCATCTCAACCTCTAGAATGTTATTTTTAACATTTTGTTGCGTTTAATAGAATTTTAATTTATTTCATATTTTGTAGAGTTAATCCATGCTTCTGGTTGCCCTTTTTATCTAAAAATTCCGCCAATGTTAAATTTTAAGTTAATTTTTGACATTACAAGGAACAAATTAAATTTAATGGCCTTGAAAATAAATTTCAATTAATTATAATAACTGGATATGATAATTCATTTAGAAAGAATATTTTTAATGCGTCGAGTCATATTATAAATAATATTTTTTAACGCAGGAACTGTTTATAAATGTATTATTATCACTTTAACTGATTATTGTACAATTCGTTTATTTTTAATAACCGAATCTTTAAAACAATGATAAATTCTTTGAATACTCGCTCTCCCTTTCACAAAAACCAAATAACAAAAATAAATTTGTAATTTTTATTTATTGATAAAGTTCACCTTTCCATCAAATTTGCATTTTCTTTCAATGTCCGGGCACCAACAAGTTTTTTACTGACTGCGTAAACAATTAAAAAGTTGTATTAATTAAAATTTTGGTTATTTATGTCAATATCGAACTATCGGATTTGAAAAGTATGTAACTAAAAAAGTGAAATTTACTTGGAATTACTTGACCTTAAATAATTTTAACTATTAATTTTTTTCTTTAATTTACTGCACTTTTGAGAGAAAATTCATACTGTGCGAATGTTAATTATTAAATTTAGTTTGTTATTTTTAATTTATAAGTACACAAAAAACAATTTTTATTTTGTCTATTTAGACGCTTTTAATATTTAAAAATTAGATAATGGAAAATATAGAGGAACAAGTACACACTTAAGCTTTTTCCAATTTTATAAATTGTTTATTTAATTTTTAAATTTTTGCATTTTTACTTTTTTGATTCGCTCTCGCTAATCTCGAACTAATTAAGGATGCGATCATTATAACATTATTTATTTTTTCTTTCTCTCCTAGCTACAATCTTTTTTTTTGAGTGGACTGCGACTGATTGTACATATTGTTTAACAAGTTAGCCAACATGATCAATGTCGCTAAGGGCTTTCTACTGCCATTCTTCCTAGAAACCTGATCATTTGGTGTTTCACTGAATGTCTATATTATTTTGTACATTTATTTTACTGGGTAATTAATTATTTTGTGTAAAGACCAATGTTAATTTTGTGAGTTATCCCATTCATTTTAATGCTTTAAATTACAAACACTTAGTAAAGTGCATGATTTTGCTAAATTATCTTATTATGTTGAATCAAAGAAAAAAATTATAATCAATTAAATTTAGATTATGTTATTCCTTTTTTTTGCCTTTTTAAATACAACTTGCTAATTCGGATTAAAACAATCATATTTCCTCATTTAATATTGGGGTAAGAATTTACTTTTCATCATTTGTCTGTAATGTCTGTGAATTCAGCTGCTCAAATTGAATTTTGAATCCAAATTTCTCATTTTATTGACCTCGTGATCAAAAAGCACTGGTACACTGTTCTGAATAAGTTTTAATGTATCGCAAGTCTTTTAATTTTTTTGATAGAGTCGGATTTGGACTCATTAGCCGCTTCCAATTAAAATACCACAATCTGAACCAAATTGTGGTTTACAGACTCATTATTGTGCCTGTTCGTTAGATTCTTTTATTTTATTACATTTATCGTGTAAATATCGTATCAAGTCTTTTATCAAGATATGATTAACAAATTTAATTGTTCTATAAATAATTTTTTAAAACAAGATTGTTAGAACATGATATGTAATTTAATTCATTAAATTAATGCTACTAATTAACAAACAGCGACAGTGCTTGATGTATTTTTTAGTAAAAGTTCAAAATTGTTAGCCGACTATTTTAGATTTTTCACTTTTTTGTAATTTCCTCAGCACACTCTTTACATAAGATATATTTAAGAATTTAAGTAATTTTTTTAATGTAAGAATTTATTTACTTTCGTATTGGCTTAGCACATTAATTTGATCATTTATAATATATTTATGTATTATTAATTATTTCAATTTCTTTTCAAATTTATAGACCAAAAAGTAAAAATAGGGGAGGGAACGGACGATTTGGTCTCCGTAAAATCGATGTGGAATAAAATGAAATTACGCCGATGAATGGTGTTGTGGTTTCCTCCTCCCCACACAAGCATGACTCATCGGCATCCAATCCATCGATATGGCAATGAAACCATTAAGTGCTGTGGAAAAATTGTTAAAAATCATTAAATTTCGAAAATAATTAAAAACAATGTCTAAACACACTAGATCAATGAAAAATTTACAAAAAATATTAAATGATCAAAATGCAAGTTCTAATATCATTCACTGGTCCGCTCAGATATTTAATAATTTTCAACAATTTTTCTTTAATTAATTAAAAAAAAAATCTAATTTAACTTTTACCATAAATGGAATGTTATCGTTTTGAAAAATTAAAGAATAGATTTAAAAATTAAATTAACTTAAAATAAAGGATCAATTTTTGTAATAGTAAAATTTGGTGAATAAACCAAGTAAGCAGAATACAATGGAAGCAAATTAGAATATTTGATGAAATATAAGATATTTGGAGGCATTTAGACAGTACACATCAAAGGAATTGGCATTATAAATGCACCGATTTTGTCAGAAAAAATAATTTGTCGTGGAATGTCAAGTAAATAAATATAACGAAGGAATTTGTCTGTAATATACAATAAAATCTTATGTTGTCTTATTATTTTTACATTTGGGTCTTATTTTTTGTGATGAAATAACTCCTCTCTGGGATTCCATATAATAATAATAGTATTTATAACAACAAAAAAAAAAAGAATATTTCTCAAAATATTACAGCAATATTGAGAATAAAAACAGAAACTCACACGAAATATAATGGTCAAAATGGTACTCGCATGGAGGAAACAAGACACCAAGAAATAAGACAAATCGAATTTATTGAAGTACAAACTTTTATTATTTTGGAGGTATGAAAAATATGGCAAAGACCAAGCGGAAATGCACACGATTTTATATAGCTAAACATTTCAATTAAAATCCAATTTAAAATTTAACAAAACCAAGCGTTCTTTTGTCAGATAATTCGACGGCATTTTAAAAATTGATGTAAAAATATAAAGTTATCAAACATAATACTGCTTTTCATTTCATAAGTTCTAGTATTTGGAGAATCGGCTGTTTTAAAAAATCATTGAATGGCAAGGTGTTAGAGTCAATATATACTTGGATACAAAAGATCAAAATAAAAAGCAATTAGCTAAAACTACAAGAATTATTATAAACTATTATTAATTTTATTTAAATTTTTCGGAAATAAAAAAAGTGTAGAAATATGTACACAATCTATTTATTTACATATGTCTAAGTGTGTCACGTTTTACGGAGAATAACTGGTTATCTAAAAGTTAACATTTCTGCACTACAGGTATATAATTAAGATTCTAGTTGTTTCTAAAAAAAAAAACAAATGCAAAAATTTTAATAAAAAGTAAAATTATAAAAATTGGAATAAAAACACATTAATCAGAACAAAAACTTTTAAATACTTAATAATTGTTTGGAAAATATCTATCTAAAATTTAATATTCTGACTTTCAAACGAATAAAGTACTCTAATTGTTCATTAATTAAATATGACCAATATGTACAATGATGTTATCTTTAATTGTGTGATGTATTTTTAATTGGTGTCATGATTACATCGTTTAGACCAATTACATGATCAAATTGAATCCTCAATTTAGAGCTATCTATTAATTTTTATCAGTTTGTATTGGAGATTATATCAAAGCCAAAATTGACTATATTTCGTGTTCATTTTGTGAAAAAAATTAAGCTGATGCAACACGCATTATCAAATTCATGCTTTAGCAATGTGTTTTCAAATTTTAGAAACCTCCCTTCCAACCATTCAATTTTTCTCAGAAGGCAGGAGTGAGCCACGAGTGCTGAACTAGGTATTGTGGAAAATTTTGAGCGCGTTTGAACCGTTGGAATGGGGCAAAAAATTGGCATTGAAAATGCAGTTGATTTTGTGTCACCGTGCCGAGTTTGGGATTATAGATGATAGCGATGGTAGCCTTAGCATGATATCAAAAAAATAGTGTAGGTCTTTGCGACTTTTAAGAGTTTATGAATTTTTAATCCATGTGCGGCATCGCAACAACATTTCGTTTTTTTTATTTAAAATTTAGGGTATGTGAGAAACACAAATTTAAAATTTTAGTTTAATTTTGGAAGTAGTTTCAATTAATAAATGATTTTCCACTAAAATCGTAGAAAAACTGAGATTGCCCTTGGGTACATTCATGACACCAATTAATTTTATTTAGGTTAATATGTATAAAGTCTGCAGCAAAACAATTTATTGATTAGAGTTTATATAGGCTGTAATATGTTTTAAACAACGGTATTAAAAATGGTTTTGCTAATAACTTTTCATATTAAATTATTATTTTTTTATCGCTATTTTACTAATAGTCTCATCTTTTTAACCTTTTTTTAAATTAAAAGCTATAATGATGTTGTAATTTTGTAAAGTGCGGTAAATTCATTCCTTGTTTTCCAGTCCAGTCGGCGAAACGGGCGCCGGACTTTTCGACAGCGGACTTTTCGACAGAAGGACATTTCGACAGCGGACTTTTCGACAGTGAAGGACTTTTCGACAGAAAATTTTTAAATTTAATGCTAGGACTTTTCGACAGTGGATTTTTCGACAGTAAATGTTAGTTTTAAAAAATAATAATAGTATATTATTTTTTAAGAATGGTATGCATATCAATATTTACATTTGCTTCAATCTCTTCAATTGAAATGGGCTCATATATTCACATAACATCGGCTAATGATACCTGGGAATATCGAAATTAGAATGAATAAATGCTATAAGAAATTTTGCACATCACGATCTATTTTTTTTTTTCGAATTTTTTTTGAAATTTATCTTATTACTCACACCCATGGCCTATATAATACATCAAATTTACAATTGCTTCGCTCCCTTTAATTGAAATGGGCTCATATATTCACATAACATCGGCTAATGATACCTGGGAATTGTCGCGACTCTACGTCGCGAGCGCCAACCAAATTGATTGGCGATGGAAGTGATTATGGGGAGGGGGTGGTTCCTTTCCTTTCAGCCTTCCTCCGCCCAAAATGTACCGAGTTTTTTGCATTTCGGCAAATAAACTCGCCCGTCTCACCCATCCGACCGCAATTTCATGTTGTTTGTTAAATTTAACCCCCCGGGAAAGGCAAAAACCCTGACCACAACACAAATATTACGTTTTGCCCATTTGACCACCAAAAAACCATTCATCTGTCACCCATTTTGCCCCAAAATGCAACCATTCACGTGAATTTCGTTTCACCCCTTTTCGATCACACCACCACATTGCTAGTATTTAAACCACGATCATTTTCACATTTTTGTGTTGCCCAATTTTCATCTGTCGAAATAAACTATTGCTATCGAAGCAATTGTTGCCCTCTGCGGAGTGCCCAATCCGCCCGTCAGTCCCTCCCCTTTTGCCAACCAACAACAAACGGAAATTTCCGTACATTATCGTGCCTCGCTC
>JAKKIK010002416.1:0-11303 GCA_024500135.1 Heterodera carotae
TTTTCCTGGTGGCGCCTTTCGGCACCGCCAAATTCCCGGCGGCGCCTGTCGGCACCGCCGCACTCCTCCCATACCCAAGAATCTGTTTTTTTTTAATTTTAACCTCTAAAATAAAGACAGTTTGAATTCACTCATTCCAAAATCAAATATATTGTGCCTCAAATGCTCATAATTACTTTCTTTCAACGCCAAATTTGCTTAAATAGGTGAAAATCGGTGATAAAAACGTTGTTTTTTTTCGTTGTTATATACTGAACTATTGGCTAAAAAATATGCCCTGTTTTTTGCCCGGTTTTTGAAAATTTTTGCCCGGTTTTTTTAACTCACGCGCCCGGTTTTTGGATTTTGCCAAAAACATCCCTGCCGGGAAGGCTTTTTGGGAATTTATTCATTGTTTAAATTATGAGGGCCATAATTATTGACCAATAAGCAGGCGTTGAGCATGTGTCCAGTCAAAGTGGCAATCGCATAAATTAATAATTTACGCTCAATGCCATCATTTGTCGTTGTGTTATTGTTGCAGGTTGTGGAAGAATGTTTTATGTGCCTTTTGTAAGCCACAAAAGTGGCAATGTTCAACACAAAGCATGCCGCCATGAACACCATGGAAAAGACGGTATCCAAATGGATCAGATAATTGCTAATGGTGGCCTATAAACAAAAATTCTAATTAGGTAGGTTTCTGATTGGCGTTAGAATAATCAAAGAATTAGAGACACGGACAATACAAAACGATATTTTTCGAAACCAATAAAATGCTGAATCAGTTTTGATAATTTATTGATTGATGAGATCATAAAAAAAAACAATACAAATTTGGTTAATTGATCCAGGTTTCCGATCTTTACTGGGGATTGTAACTCGTAGGCGGGATTTAAGTATGGGCACTTATTTTGACCATTTTTCTTTGTTTTTTAAATATTTTGGCCGATTTTACAAAAAAAAAACACTCATAATACAGGCGCTCACCCAGAATAAGAGGTACAGCTTTTTATTTGTTAGATTTTCCGCTTTTCGAGTTTAAAGAAACTGTACGTCCGAGTCTCTACCTTTTTTACGACAATTATTGTTATTGGGCAAACAACGCGACCAATTTATTGATGTGACTTTGAGTTTGAACGCGAGCCAACAGGTGGCCGTAGGCACACCGAAAACCACAACAGCCACTAATGGAAGCCACTTGCGCCATAACTTTTATTGGAAAAAAAAAAAAATTAAAAATTGTATTATAATTATTACAATAAAATAGGTTCTACTTAAATTCCACTCAAACTCGTTGAATTTCGTTAGCATCTAATTATGCTTAAACAACTATGTCTAAACAATCGGCTCCGCCATTTTTTCATGAATTGGTAGCATGCCAATTGAAATTGTGCCAGAATTAGATGAAAAAAGAATTTAAATTTAAATAAGTTACCCACCATTTCATGCTTTAATGGCATGACAATTGCAGTCAAACGGCTGAGAAGCATGAAAACGGTTGCCAAATTGTTTGCCTGAAATGTGTAAGCGGTGAGGAAGAATGGCACGGCACCGATCATCCAATTGGGGAGCCGGGCATAGAACGGATAAAGCGCGGAGCCGAACAGCATTGGCAACCGGTAACAGTAGTATGAGTCCAACACGTACAGTAAATCCTGACCAGAATTTGGTACATAAATTTTCAATTTTAATATTTAATGAATTTTAGGGGTCGAGGTAAGAGGGGTAAATTTGACCAGCGATTTCCAAGCACGGTCAATGCGCGGATTGTCCGGATGTGGATAACAATTTTTTTCGAGAAAAACGGATCGACACGGACACGGATATGGAAACCCTACGGATATAGATTTTAAAATGTGTATCCGTGAAAACCCCAGCTTTTGCATACCGGAATTGCCCGAATGATAAACAGAACGTAGAATGACGAGTGGCGGAATTTTTTATGCCGTAAAATGGTCGCAATTTCGGCAATATAAAGCACAATTGACGGGATGCTCAGAAACATTGAAAAGTAAATGAGTTGGAACTGAACAGAAATTGACCGATCCAAAAAGTCCATAATGATATTTATCGTCCAGATTATTAATTACTTTTTTTATCTGAGAAAAATAAAAATAAATGAAATAAGCTTAACTATGATAATTAGGTAGTAAATAATATTAAAATTGAAATTCAAACGATTAACATTTTAATAATAAATTTTTATGGCACTTTGTCACTCCATTTTGTTGTATTTATGGCACCAATTTGGCCAGCCGAGTTGTAAAAGTGTGTTAAAAGCGGAAACGCGCAGGCAAAAATCCCACGGACTTCGCTGGGAATTTAGTTAGCCCAATCTTTGGCAACAATTTCAATTCTTTTTTTTTGGCCTTAATTGAGATAAATTAAAATTTTTACATTTGTTTGAGTGATGCGGATTTATATGTTGTGAGAAAATGCAATAACGCTTGACCGACTTCGGTGTCGAACAGTTCATGGGCAACGAAATGCGGTTTTTTTAAAAAGCACAAAAATTACCGTATTTCTTCTATTTGAAGGCCCGGGTCTTCTATTTTTCAATCCTCGTCTAGGGTGGTCTTCAAATGGAGGGGGCCTTCAAATAGAGGAAATACGGTATTAGAGTTCGGCCCGAACCTAAAATAAAGCCCCGGGGGTTCTATTTTCAACACTCCTCAAAGGGGCTGCTGTATCCTATACTCCAGCAGTGCTCGGGGGGGGGGGGGGGGCTCAACTTGAGGGGTCTATATTCCAACCCCTCTCAAAAGGAGGGCTTTATTTCAAGGGGGCTTTAATTTAGGAATTACGCTACCTAGAAATAGCACTTGTAAGAGATTGGCACTCTGCTCGAGCGTAAATTTTTGGCCTTTCATATGTACAAGACAAGGTTTTAATAACGAAAGTAAAACTGATAAACAATTAGCGCAATAATGGAAAAGATGAACAAATAACAAATTTCAAAATCGCAGAAAACTAAAAATTTCTACTTTCGTTTACCCAAGACGTCGACTGGTCCGAATGTCGACTAAAAGAAAAGCAGTTTGTAACTTTTGATATTGTTCAGAAAAGATAATTAATTACTCCAAGTTTGTAAGACATCTCCCATCGTGGAAATTCGGACATCTCAAACACAGACAAAACGGGGTTAAATTTCTGAAAAAATCCGGAAGGCCTGGAGATTTAAAATGGTCATTTTACACTGTTAATGTTAAGAAAAAAATTGGCTGTTCAAAATTCAAGTATCCCTTCTTCCGCGCGGAAGCGTCGTAGAGCCTAGTAGTGATGCGGCGAAAGTGAAAAAAACAGAAACCGAAAGCCAAAAAAATCTGAAAAACTGGAACCGGAACCGAAAGCAGAAATTTTTTTTAATTTTATGCTTTTAAATTTTGCTATTTGCCCGAATTTTCCATAATCGAGGTCTGGCGGTGCCGATAGGCGTTGCCGGGAAAATTTTAAAAATTTAAGCATCTATGAGCCGTTAAAATTCAATTGGAGTCTGTAACAGTACCACTAAGCTAATTAATCACGCAAAGGGTTAGAAACAAAAAATAAGTTAATTAACACAATTAAAAATTGGCTTTCTGTCACCTGAATTCAAATATTTGAGTAAATAATTTTGCCAAAAACTCAATCATTAGGGGTGTGTTTTTACTTTCGGGAAAACCGAAACTCGCAACCCGAAACCGAAAGCCAAAAAACCCGAAAAAAACCCGAACCGAAACCGAAATTTCGGCCGCGTCACTAGAGCCTAGTGCTATTACTATCTGGTAGAGTATTGTGTTGGCTTACTGTCCGACATAATCATTTTTTTTCCAAAAAACATTTTCCGGGTCTTCTGAATTTAATCGGGAAACTTCCCCCCGTTTTGGCTCTCTGTTTTGGGGTTTCCAAATTTCCACGAAGGAGACGTCTGATCAACCTAGATAATTAATTACCTTCTGTGATTAATAGCAAAAGTTATTGTATCATGAACTTTCTCAGATTTTTACTTTGTCAGTAAAAAAAAAAGTTTTTTCGTATTTCAAAAATTTCGAGTCTATAATTATGAAACTGCAAATTTAGTGCAAAAAAAATCATTTAAAATATTTTTCTTCTACACTTAATTTGTGTTTTTAAACAGGCAGCTCTAAATGTGCACTTATGTGTGGAAAGTAAATGAAAACAAAAAGAAGAAACATGTCACAAGCACAATGAAAAGGCTGACAATTTAATGTAAAAAGAATTATTATTTTTCGGCAAGTTAACATTTTTTGTAATCTTATAGATGCTTCTGCCTATCCAAAAATTATACATAGTATATGTACATTCAAAAATTCCTCCACAAAAATGCGATAAAACCGAAAAAAGGAAACCATTCATTTTTAATACCCTATAAAATCGCTTTTTTAAAGTTTATCAAAAAAAAGAAAAACTTTGCATGAAATTTTAAATTGCCTATATTTTTAAAATGGGTCGGAGGTTGGCTTCAAATAAAGGGTTGAATTTACCAGGCGAAAAAATTCGCCTTTTCTCCAGCAAAAGAAAGGAAAATTGGGGAAATTTTCGTCACTAAATTCCCGTTTATTCAATGTTTGTCGTATTCGCTTTCGTACTATTACCATTAAAAATTATTAGTGGCGCTAAAGTTTTGCAATTTGGGCCGCCCCCACTAAAAAAAAAATAATTTCACATTCCAACAAAATGCCACACAATTGTTTGCTTGCTCTCCTTGTCCCCACCCCCCTCTCCCTTTTTGGCACACTTTTTACGACGACGATGACACAAAATGGAAAAATGAATTTTTGAGCGGTGGGGGGGGGGAGGCGTGTGGGGGGGGTCAGCCATTGAAGAGTATTTAAAGAAGTGGGTGGGTGGGTGGTGAGCTATGAACATCTTGAATTAAAATTTATAGAATTCTTCCATATTATTAACTTTAGTTATTTTTAAAAAAGACGAAAATAATTAGAAGTAAAATACCCAGGCAACATTCCAAAACATCAAACCTTGACTCAAGTTAAAAAAACACATTCAAAAATCTACATAATTATTTTTGTCCCGGAGGACCTTTAAATCTAGTAACACAAAGAAATTAGAGCTATACACATTGGGAAATTAAAAAAATATTTTGATAGTTTAAAGGACTATACAATTAATTTAAAAATCCCTAATAAAAAAAAATTTCGCACATAACATTAATGAAAATTGCAGACGTTGATAAGAATGACGCAAGTCTTTCAAGACTATAAGTTGATGGAATGTGAATTTATCTAACATGCCGTTCTTTAGAAAAACAAGAAGACTCAAAGTTTTAATCAGATTTAATAATATTATACAAAAAAGGAAAGAAGTGCCAAAGATTTTTAAATACTAAGTGCAAGTCATATGCTGAAGCACGTATCTTGATGAACTTAATAACAACAGTCTGGTACTTTAAACAAATGTTTAAAAAATAACTCATGTTTCAAGTCATAAATTAAGAATATCAAAAAAATAAAATTTTAATTGCCTAGAAACAATGGCAACCTATTTATATGAAAATAAAAGTAAAAGGAAAAAAAAGCGACGAAGATATTGGTGTCTGCAGAAATTTTAAAAAATAGAAAAGCATTAAAAAAGAGGAGACCCGATCACATCGAAAGCAAGCAATTTTTAAACCCCCATAAGTGCATATACATATCTGTATAATAAAATTATGTATTATTACAATTAAACGATTTTCAATCAAATATACCGAATTATGTTTTTTATGCATTATAACAATCTCGCGAAACAAAGCGCAATAGTTGGCACTACATATTTGACGAATGAAAAGCTAATTTTCATAAATACAGGATTCTAAACCCATACTCAAAACTTAGACTCAGACTGCAACGACAAAAATACTTTTTGCGCGCTATATCCAAGATAAAATAAAACATTAAACAATAAATATTAAAATCTAAGATTATTTTAGATTTCCAAGTTTAGTTCAAGTGAAATTTGATTCGTTTAAAATAAACAATATTTGTTTAAAAAATTGATTATAATAAAACTAGAATAATTGTTTTTGCCTTTAAATGACAATTAGAAACAATTAATTCTTTATATGTATTACTCAGAAAAAAATATTTGAACAATATAAAAATTATAAATTTCCGAAAAAAATCACTCATAACCAGATGACTTAGTAATCATGAGGTGGAAAAATCGGCCGAAAACGAGGAACAATTATAAATCTTTTAACAATAATTTAAAAGCAATTTCCAATATTAATTAGGACTAATACAAATGTGAGGCCATTGAATTTTACTGAAACCAAAAAGAAAGTGAAATAAAAACAATGGATAAAATAAAAAAAAATTAAATTGTAGATTCGTAATGGTCTTGCATTACTTAACAAAGCTTTCTAAAAATAGTCACCATTCAAAATGAGACACGGCACCCAAAACTCAAAAAAGTTTTTTAAATTTCCATATATAATTTATGTAAAATAATACAAAATAAAGCATATTTGAGATGAAAAAATATTGACAATTGGTTTTGGAAAGGGACTTCCAGAACTAACGTTGATCCGCGCTTGTTTCCCACTTAATTACATATCAAAATTTTAATCTAAGAAATAAAAAAAATTATGCGTTTGATTTTTTTCCATTCAAAGAAATATATGAGCCTTTTAAATTAAAGCAATAAATAACTGAATAGTAAACTAATCTTTCCGAGAAATAATCTTCCTGACAAAAAATTTACCCAAAAACCAAAAAAAGTTTTATTAATGCATTGACAATTTAATGCAAGAAAGGGAACAAACAAAGGGTTTTGATACCATAAAAATATTTTCATCATCGCATTATTTAAAATTATAATCTTAAACGAATCGCAATAAGAGAATGTTAAATACCTTTATTTTTAAAAAAGGTGCCATTAAAAAAAAAGCACCTTGGAAACCAATAAAATTATTATTGAACTAATGCAATTTTCCGAATAACTTGCGGTGCGAAAATCAAATTAACTTTTTTTTCCACTAGTTTGCTCCGATAGCCAAATATAGAAATCTAGAAAATAACTTAGTCAAATTGGTTAAATAAATTATTTAATTAAAAATTTCATGAACTTGTACTCATAAAGTTATATTTCACGATTTTATATTAATCAAATTTCTTCCACAATTGTAGCAAGCTCCACTTATTTACGCAAAATGGTTCAATGCTGAATCTGAAGAGACGAAACAAAAGAGAAAAGACACAAATAAAGATATTGTTTTCCATATTATTATTTTAAATTTCTTAAATCTTTCAAAATAACAGGAAAACAATATTAAAAAGAGTTGGGTCCAACATCAGGCCCCACTTGGCACAGGAAAAACACAAGTCGACGAGGCAATCCTTTTGTTAAATTAAGCAGTTTTGAGATTCTTTAAATAAAGCAACCTTGAATTAATGTTAGAGATGAAATAATAAACGTCAATCAGGCGACATTTTTCATTGCCGTTCAGGCCAAAATATATTTAAATAAAAATATCTTATAAAAATGAAGCAAGAATTGTAGACAAATTCCACCTTAATAATTAAATATTGTTTCAATGACGTTAATATTTACACATGGTTTGGCTGGATTGATTAATTAGTTAAACCAAACAACTTTTTCTATTGTTTGAACATAATCTAATTTTGTTAAATAAAAGTTGGTATTTTTCCTTTTAGAGTTTTATCTTCGCATTTTCATTTTGTAATTAAATTAGATGATTTGAATAATAATCTTGATTTGGTTTCCTGATATACCATGTACTGTCAGACTTTCAATAGCTGTTCCATTGGAATCAATGATGTTAATTTATGTATTTATTGATAAATTTCGGTAAGTT
Source organism: Heterodera carotae (assembly GCA_024500135.1). Taxonomy (NCBI): domain Eukaryota; kingdom Metazoa; phylum Nematoda; class Chromadorea; order Rhabditida; family Heteroderidae; genus Heterodera; species Heterodera carotae. The sequence continues at coordinate 7,799 of JAKKIK010002416.1, forward strand.
ATCTCCTGGATATATTTAATGTTTCACACTGTATCTTCTGAAATCGACATAAATATACTTTTTTAAATTCGGGTCCGGGGTCTATTTATTTACATTGGGCGGCGCCGGCCCTTACCTCGACATTCGCTCCAATATCCGCGTCCTGCGCTTCGACACCGTTTACCTAAAGGTATGTACGCAGCTAACAGCCCATAATTCTGTTTTGTTTTTTATTTAATATATATTGAAAAGTGATTTATATTAACGAGTCTTGATTTTTCTGTATTCAAGTTGTAATTTTATGTAAAAAGTTTTTATCTTTGTTATTGCAACTTTTTTCTTTAATCTAATACATAGGTGTAAACAAATATTTAAAGTATGTATATTTAAACTGTGACAGAATTTTAAATTTTGTAAATATATAAAAGTTTTACTATTTTATAATTGCATAAATTGCTATTTTAAGTCTTCATATTCTTGGAGCCAAATTATCTTTTTTCATTTTTTTTAATATAAATTGCAAGGTGTGTGTAGGTTTATTTTTCGAGTATTTGTTATAGAAAACATTATCCATTCGATTATTTTAAACAAAAATTATCTTGTACAATGGCGTTTGCGGTAACTCATACTCTGCCAACAAATATCTTAGGGCTTAAAATCCATGCTTTTTAAAGGTCTGATGGCCATTTTTTTGGTAATTTTTTAATTAGATATTTGATATTTCATAAGATCGTTTATACAGCATAAGAATTCATCATTTTTCACGATTTTTTGTTTGTTTGTTTGATTTTTGTTAATTAATTTTTTTAAATTATTGCTTCGAAGCTTCGTAAGTCTGTTCTCGTATATTTTTCAATTTATTTTTTATGATTAGCTAAATTGTGGCAAATTTTTAAAAAAAATTAATTGTTAAAAATGCGCCGTGTTTCATTAATAGTTTTAACATGAATGAAAGACGGAGATTGCTGCCATTTCCAAATAAATATAACTTTTTTTAATTAAAAATTAAACATTAACGGTATCGTCGTTTTAACAGCAATACAATGAGGGTTACATAATGGAATTTTCATCACTTCTTAAGCCTATTTGTAAACTTGGAAGAACCATTGTTGCATTTTAGTTTAGTTTTTTCAAAACCTTACTCGTTCTACATATAAAGCAACATATTGTATAAATATTTATTAAAGAAGTAGATAAAGGTTACCCATTTTAAAAATTGAGAGCAATGTATTGGCTGGTTTTTCGTAAAAAATTGAAGAAATCAATCGACTTGCATCAACAGTGCGATAATTTATTCCGTTTTTGGCAGGCACTTATTGCTTTTTAATTCGTTTAAAAAAATTTTTACAGTTTGGTGATTTTGATTAGTTTCTTTGGAACTTTTGTATTTTGTGAATATTTTTATGATATATTCTTTTTTTTTTTGATATTATAACTCTTGTAGGCCGTAGCAGGTTCTCACACTGGTACAAGATTTGTTGTAAATATTAAATTTGTTTTTTTCCTATGCTATAGAGTTTTGTGACGCGTGGAAATTTATGTTTAGTTTTATTAATAAATTTATTCTTTGATGACTTCTTATTGTCTTTATTTTTTTTGATTAAAATTCAGCTTAATTTATTTTTTGTTATGGCTTTTACGAAAATTACTAATTCAATTTTGTTACTTTTCTGTTTTTTAAACTTGGTCTCTTTGTCTATAAGCAGTTTCAATTTTTTAGTGGTTTATGTGAACTATTATGTTTTGCCAAACACTCATTGCTTCGCCAGATTGCTGTTGTTGTGTGACACGTTTTGCATTACATCATAACTGTGCCAATTAATTAGAAATATATTCTCTTATTGTTCAGATTCACAAGCTTAATTTATTTTATAGCTTCATATTCTTTCCTTTCCCGTTCTATGAAACAAAAGACAAATAATTTAAAAAGTAGAAAAAGGGTACCCATTTTAAATCTGAGTTCAGTGTATTTGGTGGGTTTTCGTGTAAAAAATGAAGATATCCATCGACTTGCAAATAAGAATTTACATTTGATCTGCAGCATTATAGAAACAAGAATTTAGCAAGCAGCAAAATAGACCTTCTTTTTAAAATTTTCAACCTAATTATATTTGATAATATTTTACAATTTTTTTAATGATCATTCGAGGAACATTTAATATTTTTATTATGATTAATTAGCAAGTAATAATATTTTTTTGTGTTTTATATAGTTACCTTACTAATGGAAAATAGTTTTAGTTAAATTAACATAATATACATAAAGCGATCGCAGATTGGTCAACTATGATTTCCAAACTATTGATTTCGTTCTACTTATTTGTTAGTATTTTTGTTTTTGACTGTAATATTTTCGCTATTGCTTTTACAAGTTTGTTATAATTTTTGAATTTAGAGAATGTTTAAATATTGGTTAAACAATTGCTAGGGGTCTAGATAAGTCTTTGTCTATTAAAGGTTCTCTGATTCTGATTTGAATGCTGGATGACTTTGTTCAATTGCTTATCGGCATGCAATTTCTTAAATTTAACATAACATAATTTTAGTTTTAAAGTTTTTTTTTGAATTATACATCAAATTATTGGCCTCATTTTTGACTAGTGATAATAAACTCCCGAAATTTCTCTAAATTTTGGCATGAAATGTAATGGAATGAAGCACATTTTCACTATTTTTTAAACTATGTGTATAACTTCTTTCGCAGAAGTAATTGTTTTTTCTTTTGATTAAATAGTAAGTAATGTTTTTTTGTAAAAGAATAGGCTGAAAATAATATTTTACAGAAAAACTTTACAATTAAATTGAAATTTAACAATACTATAGACCCGAGAAAAACTCGCAGAAAAAGATTTTATGATATTTTTGATAATGCTAGTTTTTTTTTTCGTTGCTTAATTGTTAGGTTTAAAAGTATTAGAATATCTATTTTTTATATGTAATTTTTTTCAATGTCTATGTAAAATATTGTTTACAACATTTCTTGTTTTCTTTATTGTTTGTACTGGTAAATAGTTTGCAATCTTTTTAAGTAATAAGGTTTATTAACGAGAGAAACGGTTTTTGTTTTGTTTTTTATTTCCACAAAATAAATTTTACTAAAATTCTTATTGGAAAAATTTTTTTCTTTGCCTAAAAGTACATTTTTTATTCCTTTGTGTGAAGGAAGATCATTTCTTTATTGTTTCAGTTTGGACAATGCAAGCTATATTTTTACAATTTTTAGATTTCATCCATTTTTTCTTTATTTTTTCTTTTTATCTTCACGTAAATTCTTTAGAGTGTTTTATTTGTTTTCTGAAATGCATAAATTTTACCAATATTATAATATCTAATCATTTAACAATTGAAATAAGTCTGAGTAAAATTTTAGATTTCATTATTTTTTTTATAATGCATTAAATTTTAAAACAAATTTATTTGATATAAGAATAACATCGGGGCCAAAAACAACAAAAGAATTTATAATTTATTCGGTAAAGAAATTGCCCAAACTGATCACATTAAGGATTTAGGCGTATTGATTGAC